>CM053784.1:748361424-748623924 GCA_028749045.1 Cupressus sempervirens
CTTTTATTTTCTTGGTTATATTGTGTGTAGTTTTTTTGGTTTAGCATTTGTTGGTTGAATTCACTTCTTGTGAAATTATTTTATTATGTCTATTAGACTTAATGTTACTCTAGTTTTTGAATTTAGGCCGTATCTCGATTGAATTATCATAAAAATAATAAATATATTATTAAAATCAATAACATACATAGAAATTCCTTTAAATAGTACTCCTAAGACATACTTTAGATCCCTACTTTTCAATTTGGAAGCCCTTATAAATTCACTATAAAGTTCTAGTCTTGCTTTGGATAAATGGCTATCCACATTTGGGTTCTAAGAGCTAGTCTTGCTTGCGATTTTTTGGGCTTCATTCCAAATATTATAATTATAATTGACTAGGAATTTTCCCATTAAACTGGTAAGGAAATTAATGAAGAGAAGTAAGAAGGAAAACCCTAGATGTGTTGACAATTATTTCATTTTTCCTTGGATTGGATCAGACCAATAGTTTTTTCTTTGATTTGATATATTTCAGCCATGTGGGTGTCATAAACATAAGAGTAGATTATCTTTAGTTAAGATTTTTCAAGTACCTACCTATTCCTTTTCTATTAGTACATCATTGCTGCCTATATTGTTGAATTCAAAACTATGTGGCATCAGGTGTCCTTGCTCCCCTTTCTCTTCATTCACTAAGTGAAATACCTAGATTGGGATGAGAATCTTCTCATAAATGTTGAATTGAATTGACATTCTCTAGGTAGGAGCACTAGTAGACAGTGAGTATGTTGAAATAGTCATATTCTTCATAATCTCTATAGTGAATTGAGCCACCCTTAAACATCACATACATAATAGGAAGAAATTAAGTTTGCAAATAAAAAGTTGTTTTATTCACATTGAAGGTTGTTTCATTCACTTCAAGTGTAGATTGATTGATTTCTTCATCGAAGCAACATGTAATATGGACAATGGTAAATGTTAGGGTTATTATGTAAACTAGAACATGCTCATATAGATGTTGAATTTACAGGCAATACACATTTAGTGTAGAGATATCGTTGTAATATTTATCATGAGGAGCTGAAATAGTGAACATTAGTTAATATGAATGACAAAAGATAGCTGGAGTTGGCAAATGATCAATGTGGAAATTGTTTGGTCTACATCGATAATAGTCATATGATTGATAATTAATTTTCTTTTTTAACATTTCCTTGTAAATTTTTTTAATTATCAAAATATTTTACATATTCTTACATAATTTTAAAAAGATGGGTCATCACTTATAATTGTGTTAGCTATCTATTTACGTCACTTATCAAATTTTTATACTACTTTTGCTCTTCATGATGACTTTGAGTTTTACAGCTTATCCCCAATTGCTACCATATTCAAGTGGTTTCAAGCTCAACATAAACTTTGTGCTCAAGTGATTTTTCTGGACCAAACACCTCACACACAAGTGGCTTTAAGATCACCACAAACTTCTCAACAAATGGGTTTGGATCTATGATATGAATAGAATCATCATAATCATGTAGCTTAACATCATTGTTGACAAAAAATTCTTCTAACACATCACACATAGTTGTATCCAAAGTAGGTAAGGATTTTTGAAGAATAGAATTAAGATCTTTAGATTGAGCATGAATCTTTTCATGGTGTTCATTAGCAGATCAATTATATTTTGTCTTACTTGAATGTGTTGAGAACATTTAGAAGCCATAGATAAAGGAGGTATCGCAGGTGTAGGCAAAAGACCACGGTTAAGATCCATAGGGGGTAGACTTAACTCAAGAATTTTACAATGCTTATAGGCTTGATATGAGTAGAAAAGATGATCAGGTTGAAAAGGACATGAATTAGGTAATGAAGGTCAAAAGAAGTCAATGGTAGTAGCATCCCTGGGCCTAGAAGTATGATATAAACTATGATTACCTGTCTTCACTTCATCACCATAGAAAAACTTAAGACATTTATGAATAGGTTAAGAAACAAAATGCATGGCATTTAACCATGGTAAACCAAGATTAACTTGAAACTAATCAGAAGTAGGAACAACAACAAAGGTAGTGTTCACCATTTTTCCACAAAGCTCAATCAGTAAATCAATAGAACCAAATAATGGATAAAGAAAACCATTACACATTTGAATCCACACATTCGATGTATTATAAGAATCATGTTGCAAACCTTTCATTAAAATATTTTCTTCTATAATCACATTAACTAAGGAGGTAGAATCAACAAGACAATCACGAGTAGGTATCTCAACAATCTTAGCATAAATATAAAAGGGACAATCATGAGCTTTAATAGTCTTAGAATCATCAAAGGTAATCAAAAGTTCTTGAGGTGATTTTTTTAAGGTTGTTGTTAAGGTTTAGTTTGAGGCTTCAATTTAGTCTTAGGTTTCAATTGAGGTAGAGCTGAAACTTGAGATTAAAGCAAAGGTTGAGACTGAGGTGGAGATACAGATTGAAACACATGCTCCACTTGATTAACAACATGATTAAGATCATCCATCTTTGAATCATACACAATATCCATAGAAGATGGCCGAGCAATAGTATTAGTATCATGGGTAGGTAAAGAATTTATGTAGATTTGTAGATTTTGATTAGGAGAAGACAGATTTATTCCCACTACCATCAAAATTATCAACAGATAAAGCATTAGAATCAATTAAGTCTTGAGTTTTATATTTTAAAGAATAATATTTATCAATATGATTACCATTTTGACAATGATATTGACAAAAAGCTCTTAGATCAAAAGATTTAGACGTCATTGTAGTAGGTAAAAGATGTCGAATAGGAGGTAAAGTAATCGTACTAGAAATTAATAACCTATTCATAATAAAATGTAAATTTTCACAGAGAGAGGAGTAAACGTATGATTCCATTGAAAAATGGTGGTTGCAGAAGTGGCATTATGAGATGCAACAACAACTTGATCAACAACTACATTTGCTTGTTTATTTATCTTGACATAATTGTTGAATTTTTGAACTTTATTTAGATTAGGAGCAACATCACTTTTATCAATAGGAACATGAGCCATTGGAGTGGTGTTCTAAAATTGACTCACTTGTAATTGATAATGATGAAGCATTACAAAAAATGTTCAAAAGAAGTAAATTGAGTAAGCAGGATCTCATCTCTAATATTCTTTTACAAATTTCAAATAAACATACATTGAATATCAATATCAAGAACAAGATAGGAAATCTAAGCATGCAAATGCTTAAATCTACCAATAAATTTACTTAGTTTTTCTTTAGAATTTTGTTTATAATGCATCAAATCAGTCAAAGACACTTGTGGGCCAATGTCATTTTGAAATTGTTGAATAAAAGCATTAGCAAGTTGAGGAAATGAAGTAATAGTATAAGGAGTCAAGGAACAAAACCATTGCAATGATTTGTCATGAAAAGTTTGAGCAAATAAATTACCTAAAATGCTATGATCATGAGCATAATCACTACAAAGGATTTGAAATATTTTAATATGGTGAACAGGATCTCCCTTACCATTATAATTCTCAACATGAGGCATATCTGCTTGCTAACGAATGGGAGTATGAATAATATACTGGGAAAAAGGACTTCCCTTATCACATGTAGGAATACTAAACTTGTTTTGAGTCAAGGGTGCAAGTATTTTTTGTAAAGATGATAGAGTTTGAGCCAAATTGATAATTGTAGAATCATTAGAAGAAACAGGAGAACTAGCAACATTAGAAATAATAGGAAAAGTGTATGAAGCTACAAGAATAGAAGATGCAACTAGAGCAACACTAGGAACTATAGTTGGCATAGGAGTAGAATAAGTAAAAGGAACAATATGATAAGAAGGTTGTGATATAGGAAGGGACAAGGAAAGAACACTCATACAGATAGAGGGAATTGTCACAGTCACCAAAGAAGGAGTATAAGTAGAAATACTAGGAAGAGGAATAGTAGAAGGTTCTACACTAGTGATAGGAGGAAACAACCCTAAACCTTGAGCTTCTTGAGCTAAAGGTTTGAAATTGGACTACACAAGGTGAGTAATACCACATAAGAGATTAACACCTTGGTCTTATCATGAAGAACTTTCTTAAGAGCCTCAATAGCTTGAATAGAATCTTGATTATGGTTCTATTGAAGAATCCAATTACCCATTTTATCAAGTCCACTTGAAAGTTTTTGCACTTGCTTAGGAGGAACTTAAGTAAAGGATCATCCACATCATGAGATTAGTGAGAACAATTTTTCTGCATAAGAGGATTACGATCAGGAAGAATCAAAGTCTCATCCAGAATCCTAAGGAAAGGAGAAGAAGACTCAGGCTGAAAGGTACCAATAAGTCTACAACTGCGTCTAACCCTAAGATTAGAAGTAGGACTGGAAGTAATAAAGCTCATAAACCAATGCAATTTAAATGAACTAAACTATAAAAAAACATAAAACAAAAATATTTTTTTATTTTGAAATAAATATTGCAATTTTTTAATTTTTTTTTGAATTAAAATGCAAGAGCATAAACGAAATATAATCTTAATGAAAGAAAAGACCTAACAAACATGAAATGAAATATAACACCACAAATCACAATAGGGCATCTAATTCCATAAAAGAAAAGAGGGTGAGCATGTCACATTCCCCAAAATGAATAGAAAGAAAATAGGTCCTATCCTCAACCCTAATTTCCAATATAAATGATCCAAATTGATTTAACCAAAAGAAAGTGATCAATGCACAAATGGATCAAACAATGGAGAACAGGGAGAAAGAAATAGATCCTATGGTCTTGATATTTGAGAAGTATGTGCTTAAATATTAAAATAGATAAAAGACAAATACTTACCTTGAAATAGGATAAATCAAGAAAATGTTGATTTTTAGTGTCAGTGTATAGTTTCTGGCATCTCTGCAAATTGTTCTAGACTGGAAATGTCAAGATGAAGAAAACCTACAAAAATTTTGTCCTTTTAAAGGGAGGTCGACCTTGACCCTGATAGTGGGGCACAATCTTACCCTAGGGCACAATTGTACCCCAAAAAGGTGACCTTGACCTACACTACTCTGACAAAAATTTTCTTTGCAAATCCCACAAGTTCGATGAAAAGGGTATTTAAGTATGCTCTTTAATTCATTGTTTAACACATATATCTGTAAGAAAAATAGTTTGTTTATTTGGATGGGGGGTTTGTCTTGGTCAAACCCCAGGTTGGAATTAACCTTGACATTGAATTAAAATTGCAAAATGAATAAACAAAGTAAATGGAACTATTCACCTTGCTTATATTGAAATCCTTGTGGAGAATTCAAATCCTTGAATCCACAAGTATGGATACTCCAAATGAATGTCGAAATGTATGTAGGATGTCTCAAATCAATGACATTAGATCTTCAACACAAATCTTGGATGTATCTTTGTATAGAAGAAGGCTTGAATGAATGTGGATGAAGAAATCTTCAACAAGGGGGCTTCATAGAGATTGAATCCTTTAATACCTAACCATGGATCTCCTCGATGAATTGGATCCTTGAACACTTGAGTGCTACTAGATCTTCATTTCATAGAATAATGAATGCACTTCAAAAAGGATAGCTCCTAGTTCATAGAAAGTATATCATAGTTTTTCTAATAGATAATGGATAGAGTGTAGATATAAAAATGAGGGAAGAGCACTTCCTTATATAAAGATCCAGGGAACTAACTCCCAAACAAGACCAACATGGGAGCATTAAATCACAATTAACCTTAACCCCTAGGAATAGACCTAGATTAAATGTAATTGAATAGTTTACCATTCCAAAACTCGAAACAGTCAACTTGGAAGTAGGAAAATGAAACTTTCTAAAGCCAGATATTTCGAAACCTTCAAAAATTGAAAATTTGACCTAGGGTCAGGGACGAGGTCGACCCTACCCTAGGTTAGGGTTGAGGTTGTCCATGACCCAAAAAGTTAAAGTCCTTAGTTTCACAATGAAAGTTGTCAAAAATAGGTTGAAAATAGAGAGAGGGAGACAGAAGAAGAACATGGGAAAACAACCAAATCCATGCAAAGACCCATTCAAGGCAATTAAAATGACCCCAAACCACTTACTCAAAGGGCTAAACACTCTTAACATAGAAGTGCTTCCATTTTAAGATGATCCATTTAGCCCCCACTTTAGATAAAGTATGGACTCAATGCAAACTCTTGGTAAAGTATTTCATAATGAAAAGATAATCTTATTAAAATCAACGGGACAAAGAGATCCTCAAGCTCCTAGAGACTCAAGTCTTCATCAACTCTAAAATCACAATAAGAGAAAAAGAAAAAGAGTGTGATTATCTTGCCCATTGTGAACCACACAAGGAAATTGTACAACTAGAAAAATGGAATTGAACCGCCTAGTGAATATGGCTACTCACTAGTTAACCCATCAAGGATTTACTCTTAAGAATACTCTATTTTATGAGAGTAAAACCAAAAAAAACAAAAAGAGATCCAATCTTAAGGACACCTTCGACCTTAAGGGATAAAAAATATTTTAAACTGGAGGGATCAAGAGATCTTAGAATATAAATCCATGCTTTAAGCATTAGTCACTAATCCAAAAAGGGAGAAAAGTATCTTGAAAAATAATATATATGTAATAAAAAGTGTTTATGTGCAATAAGTGAGCAGAGCATATGCCTCCAAATTAAAGTTATTGCCAACACTTTAACAAGAGCAATGGCTTTGACAGAAACATGAACAACTCTACAGATTACGTTTCCACTACGAGATGCCCCCAAATGAAGACAAATCAAGGGAAATAGTACATAAACATACAGAGAACACAAAAGGGTTCTACCTACTGTGGGGTCAAGTTGATCATATATATATGATCAACTTGCAAATGAATTGACATCATTCCCCAAAGAAAGTAAAACTACAATTACAAAGGAGGAAAGATCACATAAGAGATACAAAGGAGAATCTTTTTGGACCATAACCTATAGACCAAAAAGAATCAGTGCTACCAAGTTGTGAATCCAAGCATATTACACAAGGAAACATTTACAAACAATAGCACAAATACAACATAACATGAAAAAATATATGGAAGAATAAAGATACATATAGAGGAATATACAACATGTTCAATTCTTTTATCACCTTGAACCAACAAAGCAACAAAGATTGAATAAAAGAATCTAACAAGATTTAGAAAGCACATCATAGGAGAAGTACAGTACAACAGATAAACACACAACAAAGGCTACCATGAAGGACTAGCCAATCAAGTGTGTCGCCTACTCTCCCCATCTAATTGTACATCATTTAGAGGAGGTGGATAACTCTCAAGAGGGACTATATCCAACATAGTAGGAATGATAGGCAATTCCAAACAAGGATCCTCTTGAGAATCAAAATGTTCAATACTAGGGGTAAGTGTCAATTTTGAGGAACGCATATAAGGTAAATCAATATTAATGTCAATAGTTTCATATTCATCATTAACATCATCAACATCATTAAGAGTATCTTCTTCCTCTAGATTAATCAAAATAGGATCTACGATACGAATGGAATCATCAAAATCATGCAACTTACAATCATTATTAGCAACAACTTCTTCTAACACATCACACATAGTTGTATCTAAAGTAGGTATGGATTTTTGAAGAATAGAATTATGAGCTTTATCTTGAGCATGATGCTTTTTATTATGTTCATTAATATATCAATTTCATTTTATCTTACTTGAAATGTGTTGAAAACTATGAGGAACAATTACAGGATCCTTCACAGGTTCTATAGGAGGATTAATATGATTATAAGGAGATTGGAAAGCAATAGAAGGAGCTTGATTAATAGATTTAGAAGCCATAGATAAATGAGGTATGGAAGGTGTAGGAAAAAGAACAAGGTTAAGATCCATAGGAGGTAGACTTAACTCAAGAATCTTACAATGCTTATAGGCCTGATATGAGTGGAAAAGATGATCAAGTTGAAAAGGACATGAATTAGGTAATGAAGGCCAAAAGAAGTCAATGTTAGTAGCATCCCTAGGCCTAGAAGTATGATATAAACAACAATTAAAACCATCTTCACTTTATCATCATAAAAAAACTTAAGACATTTATGAATAGGTGAAGCAACACCATGCATGGCATTTAACCATAGTTAACCAAACTTAACTTGAAACTAATCAAAACTAGGAACAACAACAAAGGTAATGTTCACCATTTTTCCACAAAGTTCTACCAATAAATCAATAGAACCAAATGATGGATAAAGAAAACCATTACAAGTTTGAATCCACACATTTGATGTATTATAAAAATCACGTTGCAAACCTTTCATTAAAATATTTTCTTCTATAATCACATTAGCTAACGAGGTAGAATCAACAAGACAACCACGAGTGGGTATCTCAATAATCTTAGCATAAATATAAAGGGGACCATCACAAGCATTAATAGTCTTAGAATCGTCAAAGGTACTCAAATGTTCCTGAGGTCATTTTTTTAAGGTTGTTGTTGAGGTTTAGGTTAAGGCTTTAGTTTAGGCTTAGGTTTCAATTGAGGTAGAGCTAAAACTTGAGATTGAAGCAGAGGTTGAGACTTAAGATCATCCATCTTTGAATCATACACAATATCCATAGAAGATGGCTAAGCAATAGTATTAGTATCAGGTGTAGGTAAAGGATTCGTATAGATTTGTAGATTTTGATTAGGAGAAGAAACAAATTTATTCCCACTACCATCAAACTTATCAGTAGGTAAAGCATTAGAATCAATTAAGTCCTAAACTTTATGTTTTAAAGAATAATATTTCTCATATCATGACCATTCTGATGATGATATTGACAAAAAGCTTTTGGATCAAAAGATTTAGACACCATTGTAGCAGGTAAAAGAGGTTGAATAGGAGGTAAAGTAATCATATTAGTAATTAACAACCTATTCATAATAGAATGTAAAGTTTTAGAGAGAGGAGTAAGTGTACAATTCAATTGAAAAGTAGTGGCTGTAGAAGTGGCATTATGAGATGCAACAATAGCTTGATCAACAATTGTAGTTGCTTGCTTATTTATCTTGACATAGTCATTGAATTTATTAAATTTAATTAGATTAGGAGAAGCATCACTTTTATCAATAGGAACATGAGCCATTGAAGTGGTGTTCTCAAATTGACTCACTTGTAATTGATAATGATGAAGCGCTGCACAAAGTTGTTGAAAAGAAGTAAATTTAGTAAGTAGGATCTCATCTCTAATATCTTTTTGCAAATTTCAAATAAACATATGTTGAATATCAATATTAGGAACAAGATAGAAAATATGAGCATGCAAATGCTTAAATCTACCAATAAATTCAATTAGTTTTTCTTTAGAATTTTGTTTACAATGCATCAAACCAGTCAAAGACACTTGCAGGCCAATGTTGTTTTGAAATTGTTGAATAAAAAGCATTAGAAAGTTGATGAAATGGAGTAATAGAATAAGGAGTCAAGGAACAAAACCATAGTAATGCCTTGTCAATTTGCTAAAATCCTACGATCATGAGCATAACCACTACAAAGGATTTGAAATGTTTTAACATGATGAACATGATCTCCCTTAACATTATAATTCTCAAGACAAGGCATATCTTCTTGCTCAGGAACAGAAGTATGAATAATATCTTGGGACAAAGGACTTCCCATGTCACACTTAGGAATACTCATAGGTATAGAGGAAACCATCACAATCACCAATGAAGGAGTATAAATAGGAACACTAGGAAGAGGAACAGAAGAAGGTTCTACACTAGTAACAAGAGGAAATGACCCTAAATCTTAAGCTTCTTGAGCTAAAGGTTTAACATTGGACTACACAAGGTGAGTAATACCACACAAGAGATTAACACCTTGGTCACTATCACGAAGATTTTTCTTAAGAGCCTCAATAGCTTGAATAGAATCTTGATTATGGTTTTCTTGAAGAATCCAATTACCCATTTTATCAAGTTCATTTGAAATTTTTTGGACTTGTTCAGGAGGAACTCTTAAAGCATCATCCTCATCATGAGATGAGTGAGAAGAGTGTTGCTCCATAAGAGTATTAGAATTAGGAAGAATCAAAGTCTCATCGAGAATCCTAAGAAAAGGAGAAGAAGACTTAGGCTCAAAGGTACCCATAATTCTACAACTGCATATTTAAACCCTAAGATTAGAAGTAGGACTAGAAGTAATAAAGCTCATAAACCAATGCAATGTAAATGAACTATACTAAAAAAAATAAAGCATAAATATTTTTGTATTTTGAAATAAATATTGTAATTTTTTATGTATTCTTGAATTAAAATGCAAGAGCATAAATGAAATCTAATCTTAATGCAAGAAAAGACCTAACAAATATGAAATGAATATAACACCACAAATCACAATAGGGCATCTAACTCCACAAAAGAAAAGAGGGTAAGCATGTCGGGTTCACCAAAATGAATAGAAAGAAAATAGATCCTATCCTCAACCCTAATTTCCAATAGAAATAATTCAAATTGATTTAACCACAAGACAGTGATCAATGTACAAATGGATCAAGCAATGGAGAATAGGGAGAAAGAAGTAGATCCTATGGTTTTTCTATTTGAGAAGTATGTGCTTAAATCTTAAAACAAATAAAAGACAACTACTTACCTTGAAATAGGATAAATCTGGAAAATGTTTATTTCTGGTGTCTATCTACAATTTCCAGGATCTCTGCAACCTATTTTGGACTTGAAATGTTGAGATCAAGAAAACTCAAAAAAAATTTGTCATTTTGAAGGGAGGTCAACCTTGACCTTGATAGCGGGGCATAGTATTATCTTAGGGCACAACTGTACCCCATAAAATCAATCTTGACCTGCACTATTCTAACAAAAAATTTGTTCATGAATCCCACAAGTTTGATGAAAAGGGTATCCATATATGCTCTTCAATCCATTGTTCCACACCTATATCTACAAGAAAAATGGTTTGTTTTTTTGGATGGGGGGTTTCCCTTGGTCAAACCTTAGTTTGGAATTAACCTTGAATTTGAAATGAAATTGTGATATGTATAAACAAAGTAAATGGAACTATTCACCTTGCTTATATTGAAATCCTTGTGGCCACATATGAAGGCCAACCAATATCAATTTATGAAGGCCAACCAATATTAACTTAACAAGAAAGTTCAGAATCTGATCACTTACAGGAAGATGATAGTGAAAAAAGACACTCTTTCCCTAAACATTTTACATGCAAAGCTAGGTAATGAGGATGATAAGCACAAGAAATGGGAGGAAAGCCTCCAAGTGACACTCAAAGATTATGTAAAGACTCCTTTTGATGTTTTTATGGGTCTTCCTCCCAAGAATAACAATTTTTTAGACAAGATGAAGAAGTTTAACAAGGATTGGAAAGTGGTTTCCATTCCCTCTGTATAATGCCTTGCTAGTTGGCCTTGTGTGTTGCTTTTTGTTTCTTTGGTATATTGCTTGTAGTTTTTTTAGTTTAGTGTTATTTGGTTGAATTCACTTCTTGTGAAATTATTTTATTATGTCTATTAGACTTAATGCTACTCTAAATTTGGATTCAGGCCCTATCTCGATTGAAGTATCATAACATATATATATATATATATATATATATATATATATATATATATATATATATATATATATATATATATATATATAAAATTAAAATCAATAACATACATCTAGAAATTCCTTTAAATAGTACTCCTATGATATACTTTAGATCCCTAATTTTTTGATCTGATGGACGGATCTAGACTAATTGCAGTATTGAATGCTTAAATAAAATCAAATTAGCGGAAGTCTTAATACATTTATACATAAATCAAGCATCAAAACTCAAAAAAAAAAACTTGAGGAGAAATAAATAGAATTGAGAAAGAGAAGAAAAGGAAGTGCAAACAAAGTTTGATTTCAGAGTTCGCCACAAATGTGACTATGTCTCCGGGTCGGCTCCAATAGAGTACAACCGATCTGATTAATCTCTAGAAATCAATTACAAATATGCACCAAAGAAGACCATTTCTTCTAGCACTTTGATAGCATAACAATACTTTGAAGTACGAAAATGGCTCCAAAAAAATCTCCTAGAACAATCTCCCTATTCCTTTAAAAAAAAAAAAAACTTCACCAAGAGCAATTTCTCTCAAGTCTCCCTTAATTTCCGTTGCCTCCAAATGACATCCTACCCCCCTTTTTATACAAAATAATTTTCTTAAATTGGCTCAAAACCAATTAATTTAATAATAGGGAATAAAAAAAAACAACCCCCCTCGAAAATCTCCTTTACCATTTTTACATTTTGGCATTTATACAATTTTAGAGGTTAATGTTGTTAAAAATACCAAATAAATCTATTTTAAGGGGGCTTTGTTGTTTGATACAGGTTAAATAACACATCTGCCATGTATTTAACAAGCCACATCAGTGGTGTATTGGTACGTAGCTATTTTAGGGGCGGCCAGGTTGAGGGTTCAACTCCCACCTATGCATCTTTTCAAACAGCTTTGACGACATTCATAGTTTAAATAGAAAATCTGTTACAAAGTTGCTAAATGCTCCACATGGTCTAGTGGCAAGGAGGGAAAGTAGGGAATGAGATGTTGAGGGTTCAAACCTCCTCAACAAATTTTTAAACCACCAAATTTGAGCTTGAGGTGCCATGTGGCACTATTTTATTTGCTCATATTTTTGACATTTGTCATCACTTGAGCTACTGATATCATGATGATGTCATCACTATTACATTTTCCCTCCAAAATTCAAACGGCCATAACTTTCACATATGAAGTCCATTTTTGATGAAACAAACACCATTGGAAAGCTCTCATCAGGCTCTTCATTTTGAAATCCATTATTGACCACTTTTGAGATGTTTTGATTTCACCCCTTATCTAGCCCTTTGGTCTACCTATTGACCAAAACTTTGAATGAGCGTAACTTCTACATCCGAACTTCATTTTTGTCTGTTCAAGTTGCATTGGAATCAGGACATGGAGATCTTTTTGATGGTGAAAATTCTGGAGAGAAATAAGACACTTCAATTTTCATTGAAAATATCCACTGGATCATTTTCATTTTGGAAGCCCTTATAAATTCATCCCACGAATCTAATTGTTTGATTAAGTAAGATTACAAACCATCCTCTATTACTATCTTGTAAAGAATGCACACATACAACTTTTTTTTAATATGAATTTTATAATTATTTGTGATCTTAAGTTTCAAATGTTTATATTGAATGATTACATTATTCTTGTAGAATTTTAGTAGTTTATCTAGATAATTGAATTGGATAGTAAGCTAGGGTGGTTTAGGATCCTCATGTTATCCAATTATTTGTATCGTCCTCTTCCAATTACTATAATGTAAACAAGGCCATTTCTTAGTTGCATTAAAGGCTAAGTGAATGCTTTGTTGGGATATTGTTGTCATGCATTATGGGTTAATTGATAAGAAAGTTGAAATGGCTACTTAATAATTTTAATATATTCTTGAGCATACAAAGCTTTAATAATTGATTTTAAAACTCGTCATCATCAATTTTATATAGATTTAGTCAATAATTGATCATGTATATTGCTCTTGCCATAAAAAAAAAGTTATATATTTGTTTAACTAAAATCAAAGAGAAAGGGAGCTCTTATGAAAACACTCATTAAGCTTAGTGACCTCTTACAATGACATATATTTGGTTGTAAACATAAAGACTTCTTACAATGACATTAACTTTGGTTGTAGATCATTTCTTTTTAAAAAATTGCTTCTTTATTCCTCGCTTGTTGACTTCACATATAGAATAAAGAATATTTGATGAAAAATAAAATTATTTGATGCTATTAAGTTCGATGAATTTGAAAGGACCACTCAAGTGTCATCATAATTTAAAGATGTTAAAATAAAATCAGAAATAAATTGAAAGGAAGAATAAAAGTA
Organism: Cupressus sempervirens; assembly: GCA_028749045.1. Classification (NCBI taxonomy): domain Eukaryota; kingdom Viridiplantae; phylum Streptophyta; class Pinopsida; order Cupressales; family Cupressaceae; genus Cupressus; species Cupressus sempervirens. Next base: position 748,375,359 of record CM053784.1, read on the forward strand.
CTAAAAATATCAATGGGCCCTTGGTCTGCTGGTGAAGTTGAAAGGTTCCTAAAGAGCTCGCTAAAGATCAAGTCTTGTTGAGTTTAAAGCTCAGATATCATTAAAAGGGATGAGGTAGAGTTTGTGCCCTGAGCGAATTTGGTAGAATGAATACCCCTTAGTCCTTTTCTCTTAGCCAAAGAGGTTCATTCGTTGGCTCTTGCTCCTGTATTGGATAGTTAAAACTATTTTATGGATGACCTCCATCAATAAAAGTACAAAAAATATCAATGGTTCTTGGTTTGTGAAGTTAAATGGTTATGGATGAGTTCGCCAAAGATCAAGTCTTGTTGAGTCCATGACTGTGATACCATAAACGAGCCCAAGATTGTGCCCTAGATAAATTATTTTTGTTCTTGCAAGGTCTCCTCAAATAGACAATGAAAAATGAACATTGCATCTATTTACTTATCCATTTTTCTATAGATTTCTATATGCGGTCAATAGCATGGTTGTAAATTAACAAGCTTTGTCGGGGAGATATAAAATATAGAGACCTATAGCTATAGAAAATAAGCTTCCCTATATATTACTTATTACCATACAAATTTGTTCTTGATTTTTTAGAATAACTCATGTATTGATCTAAGAAGTGAGATCTAGGAAATGAATACAAATTCAATACACAAATTATATAGGTTCATTTTTTGCATACTCGACCTCTTTTTTCATATTTCATGTTTGTGTATTTGTATTTTTTAAGATGAAGTAAAAATATTATACATATTAAAATTAATTATATTTTAAAAAGGACTTAAAATGAGTCATCACCTTTCTAAAATTAATTTTGAAAACTTCATTTTTTATTTCAACAAAAAATTTCAAAATTTTAACTAAAATCTATGTGAATTTTTTTTTTATTATTTCAAAATTAAAATCTTGATCATAATAGAATATTTCTATTTTTTAACTCTAAAATTATTTTATTAACGTATTTTATTTTTTTTAAAGACGTTCTCAATGATTTTAAAATAATTTTAAAAACTAAAATATAGATCTCAATAAAATCTATCTATATTATCAATAATATTTAAGAAACATTACTTACCAAAACATTGCCTATTATTCTTTTTTTTTTCAAATTCTATATTAAGTTAAGTTGTATTCTTTTAATTTTTAAATGAAACATAAATTAGTGTTCAAATAAATAATTTTTTAAATTTATAATTGACTGATAGAAAAAAAATAAAAAAATAAAAAGTTGAAGATTTTTTTAATTAAATATAGATTTATGAAAAACAACGCCCTCTTCCTCTATTCAACATCGACAACTTGTCAATAAGGTGTCCTTAGTGCAAGTTGTATAAATTTTTCAATAACAATATGACTTTTGTTATAAAGTAGATTTTCTATTTTAAGCATTGCTTTATTTTGTTCTTCATTCACTTTATAATCTATTAGCAAAACTTTTGATGAGCTGCTCAGTAAAATCTTTTCATTTTCAAAACCTATATTGGAAGTTTTAGATTTCAAATTATAGCTACTACTGTCAATTAGTATAGTACAATTTTTCTATATTTTCTTAGAATTAAATTAGAAATTATAGTTTGAATTAGAAATTTAGATAATAGAATAATTTGAATTAGAAATAGAGAGGATATATAAAAACATTTAGAAAGTGGAAATAAAAATAAGATTTACTAAATATATAAAATCTAGAGCTGACACATATAAGCCTATCGACTTAATAAGAACTTGATTCAAGCTAAAACTCTGACTGACACCTAAACTGAACTACAACTCAACAAGATTTGCCACGAGCAACATTTATTATTGACCCCAACACACCTCTAGACCATATACACCAAGATAATTTCATTTGCCTTTGCCTCCACCCTTGCTGGCGGCGGACTGCATGCGGGCGGCAACGGCGCCTTTCTGCGTCTGCCCAACTGCCTTTGATTCTGCCCTCTGCATTTTTGATGCAGCGGAGGGAGTGATTGGCTTATTCGCCATATCTTTGCTTGCTTTAAACACGTCTCCGTAGCGTACGGGACCCCCCTTACTCATCTTTGGCGTTTTCAGTTATCTGTATCTCTGTGTAATTCAGATTGAAAGGCTGAGGCGTTATATAGAGTGGCTAAACCCTAAGATGATTCATGGATTGGATCGAGTGGTAAGGAAAGGAGAGGAGCGGTAATGGTAAAGCAACGTGTCACTTGTTGCATGAAATGGTAAGGAAAGGAGAGGACTTGTCATGAAAGTTAACAGCAGAATATCTTTCAGTCTTCCTTCTGATTGGACTGAACAAACACTTTTGCTTTGAGTTGATATATATGGATCATGTGGTTGTGATAAAAGTTAAGAGTAGAATAACTTTCAGTGAAGATTTTTAGTGCCTGCCTGCTCCTTCTCTATTAGTACACTGTATTGCTTCAGTCTTTCCTTTGGGCCGAATAAACACTTCTACTTTTGAGTTGATATGTATGGGCCATGTGGGTGTGATAAAAGTTAAGAGTAGAATAACTTTTGGTGAAGATTTTTCAAGTTCCTGCCTGCTCCTCTATTAGTAGACTGTATTATTAAAAATCGTGTGTCATGGGGTAGGTGGAATGCATTGAGATTGGAATGAGATTCTGCTCACAAAAGTTGAATTGATTTATCATAAATATCATTGAGATTCTTCTTACAAAAGTAATATGCTTATCACAAACATCATTTTTTGCTTTTTTTTTATTAGTATGTAATGTCTACAGGGAAACTAATAATCTCTTTTGGATCCTACAATATCTAAATGTGGGCTTGGGAAAATGCCTTGAGATTGGAATGAGATTCTTCTCACAAAAGTTGAATTGATTTATCATAAACATCATTTAGATTCTTCTTACAGTAGTAGTATGCTTATCATAAACATCTATTAGACTTAATGTTACTCTAATTTTGGATTCAGGTCGTATCTCGATTGAATTATCATAAAATAAATAAATATATTATTAAAATCAATAACATACATAGAAATTCCTTTAAATAGTACTCCTAAGACATACTTTAGATCCCTAATTTTCAATTTGGAAGCCCTTATAAATTCACTATAAAGTTCTAGTCTTGCTTTGGATAAATGGCTATCCACATTTGGGTTCTTGGAACTAGTATTGTTTGCGAGTTTTTGGGCTTCATTACAAATATTATAATTATAATTGACTAGGAATTTGCCCATGAAACTGGTAAGGAAATTAGAGAAGAGAAGTAAGGAGGAAAACCCTAGATGTGTTGACAACTATATCATTTTTCCTTTGATTGGAGTGGACTAATAGATTTTGCTTCGAGTTGATATATATCAGCCATGTGGGTGTCATAAACATAAGAGTATATTATCTTTAGTGAAGATTTTTCAATTAATTGCCTATTCTTTTTCTATTAGTACCTCGTTGCGGTCTATATTGTTGAATTCAAAACTATGTGGCATTGGGTGTCCTTGCTCCCCTTTCTTTTCATTCACCAAGTGAAATGTCTTGAGATTGGGATGAGATTCTTCTCACAAATATTGAATTGAATTGAATTGACATTCTCTAGTAGGAGCACTAGTAGTCAGCGAGTATGTTGAAATAGTCATATTCTTTGTAATCTCTATAGGGAATTGAGCCACCCTTAAACATCACATACATAATAGGAAGAAATTAAGTTTGCAAATAAAAGGTTAACGTTTACTATTTAACACTTTTAGTCTAGGAATCGAGTCTTAGTGTGAGATGTTTAAGCTGTCCATTCAAGACCTAGTGAATTCACATTGAAGGTTATTTTATTCACTTTAAGTGAAAATTGATTGATTGCTTGATCAAAGCAACATGTAATATGGACAATGGTAGATGCTAGGGTTACTATGTAACTACAACATGCCCATATAGATGTTGAATTTATAGGCAATACACAGTTAGTGTAGAGATATTGTTGCAATATTTATCACGAGGAGGTGAAATAGTGAACATTAGTTAATATGAAAGACAAAAGATAGCTGGAGGTGGCAAATGATCAATGTGGAAATTGTTTGGTTTGTATCGATAATGGTCGTGTTGTTGATAATTAATTTACTCTTTTAACATTCCCTTTTAAATTTCTAATTATCAAAATGTTTTAGATATTCTTACATAATTTTAAAAAGATGGGTCATCACTTATAATCATGTTAGCTATCTATTTACATCACTTATAAAAATCGTATACTACTTTTTCTCTTTGTGATGACTTTCAATTTTACAACTTATCCCTAATTGCTACCATATTCAAGTGGTCTCAAGCTCAACATAAACTTTGTGCTCAAGTGATTTTGCTAGACCAAACACCTCACACACAAGTGGCTTTAAGATCACCACAAACTTCTCAACAAATGGTTTTGGATTTGTGATATGAATAGAATCATCACAAAAATGTAGCTTAACATCATTATTGGCAACAACTTCTTCTAACACATCACACATAGTTGTATCTAAAGTAGGTAAGGATTTTTGAAGAATAGAATTAAGAGCTTTAGATTGAGCATGACTCTTCTCATGGCATTCATTAGCAGATCGATTACATTTTGTCTTACTTGAAATGTGTTGAGAACTAGGAGGAACAATTATAGGATCCTTCATAGGTTCTATAGGAGTATTAATAGGATTATCAGGAGACTGACTATAAGCAATAGGAGGAGTTTGATTAATAGATTTAGAAGCCATAGATAAAGGAGGTACGACAGGTGTAGGCAAAAGACCAGGGTTAAGATCCATAGGGGGTAGACTTAACTCAAGAATATTACGATGCTTATAGGCTTGATATGAGCAAAAAAGATGATCAGGTTGAAAAGGACATGAATTAGGTAATAAACACCAAAATAAGTCAATCATAGCAGCATCCCTAGGCATAGAAGTATGATATAAATTATGATTTACTGTCTTCACTTCATCACCATAAAAAAAAAACTTAAGAAATTAATGAATAGGTGAAGAAACAACATGCATGGAATTTAACCATGGTAACCAAGCTTAACTTGAAATTGATCAAAGTATGAACAACAACAAAGGCAATGTTCACCATTTTTCCACAAAGTTCAACCAGTAAATCAACAGAACCACATGATGGATAAAGAAAACCATTACACATTTGAATCCACACATCCGATGTATTATAAAAATCATGTTGCAAACCTTTCATTAAAATATTTTCTTCTGTAATCACATTAACTAAGGAGGTAGAATCAACAAGACAACTATGACTAGGTATATCAGCAATCTTAGCATTAATATAAAGGGGATGATCATGAGCTTTAATAGTCTTAGAATCATCAAAGGTAATCAAAAGTTCTCAGGGTCATTTTTTTAAGGTTGTTGTCAAGATTTATTTTGAGGCTTCAATTTAGGCTTAGGTTTCAATTGAGGTAGAGCTAAAACTTGAGATTGAAGCGAAGGTTGAGACTGAGGTGGAGATACAGATTGAACCACATGCTTCACTTGATTAATGACATGATTAAGATCATCCATCTTTGAATCATACACAATATCCATAGAATATGGCTTAGCAATGGTATTAGTATCATGTGCAGGTAAAGGATTCGTGTAGATTTGCAAATTTTGATTAGGAGAAGAAATAGATTTATTCTCACTACCATCAAAATTATCAACAAATAAAGCATTAGAATCAATTAAGTCTTGAATTTTATGTTTTAAAGAATAACATGTCTCAGTATCATGACCATTCTGACGATGGTATTGACAAAAAGCTTTCAATTCAATAGATTTAGATGTCATTGTAGTAGGTAAAAGAGGCTGAATAGGAGGTAAAGTAATCATACTAGAAATTAACAACCTACTCATAATCAAATGTAAATTTTTAGAGAGAGGAGTAAATGTATGATTCAATTGAAAAATAGTGGTTGTAGAAGTGGCATTATGAGATGCAACAACAACTTGATCAACAACTGCATTTTCTTGTTTATTTATCTTGACATAGTTGTCCAATTTTTGAACTTTATTCAAATTAGTAGCAACATCACTTTTATCAATAGGAACATGAGCCATTGGAGTGGTGTTCTCAAATTGACTCACTTGTAATTGATAATCATGAAACGCAAGACAAAGTTGTTGAAAAGAAGTAAATTTGGTAACCAGGATCTCATCTTTTATATCCTTTTGCAAATTTCAAATAAACATACATTGAATATCAACATTAGGAATAATATAGGAAATCTAAGCATGCAAATTCTTAAATCTACCAATAAATTTAGTCAATTTTTCTTTAGAATTTTTTTTACAATGCATCAAATCAGTCAAGGACACTTGCAGGCCAATGTTGTTTTGAAATTGTTGAATAAAACCATTAGCAAGTTGAGGAAATGAAGTAATAGTATATGGAGTCAAGGAACAAAACCATTGTAATGATTTGTCATGAAAAGTTTGAACAAATAACTTAGCTAAAATGCTATGATCATGAGCATAATCACTACAAAGGATTTGAAATGTTTTAACATGGTGAATAGGATCTCCCTTACCATTATAATTCTCAAGATGAGGCATATCTGTTTGATGAGGAACGGGAGTACAAATAATATCTTGGAACAAAGGACTTCCCTTGTCACACGTAGGAATACTAAACTTGTTTTGAGTCAAGGCTGCAAGTTGTTGTAAAGATGATAGAATCTGAGCCAAACTGATAATTGTAGAATCATTAGAAGAAATAGGAGAACTAGCAACATTAGAAACAATAGGAAAAGTGTATGAAGCTACAAGAATAAAAGACCTAATTGGAGGAACACTAGGAACTATAGTTGGAATAGGAGTAGAATAAGTAAAAGGAACAATATGATAAGAAGGTTGTGATATAGGAAGGGACACAGAAGGAACACTAGGAACTATAGTTGGCATAGGAGTAGAATAATTAAAAGGAACAATATGATAAGAAGGTTGTGATATAGGAAGGGACACAGAAGGAACACTCATAGGGATAGAGGGAATCATCACAGACACCAAGGAAGGAGTATAAGTGGGAACACTAGGAAGAGGAACAGAAGAAGGTTCTACACTAGTGACAGGAGGAAATGACCCTAAATCTTGGGCTTCTTGAGCTAAAAGATTAACATTGGACTACACAAGGTGAGTAATACCATGCAAGAGATTAACACCTTGGTCACTATCACGAAGAACTTTCTTAAGAGCCTCAATAGCTTGAATAGAATCTTGATTATGGTTTTCTTGAAGAATCCAATTACCCATTTAATCAAGTCCAATTGAAATTTTTTGGACTTGTTTAGGAGGACCTCTTAAAGGTTCATCCTCATCATGAGATGAGTGAGAAGAGTTTTTCTCCATAAGAGGATTAGAATCAGGAAGAATCAAAGTCTCATCTAGAATCCTAATGAAAGGAGAAGAAGGCTCAGGCTCAAAGGTACCAATAAGTCTACAACTGTGTCTAACCGTAAGATTAGAATTAGGACTAGAAGTAATAAAGCTCATAAACCAATGTAATGTAAATTAACTAATCTAAAAAAACATAAAGCGCAAATATTTTGTATTTTGAAATAAATATTACAATTTTTTTGGGTATTAAAATGCAAGAGCATAAATGAAATCTAATCTTAATGCAAGAAAATACCTAACAAATATGAAATGAAATATAACACCGCAAATCACAACAGGGCATCTAATTCCACAAAAGAAAAGAGTTAAGTGTGTCGTGTTCCCCAAAATGAATAGAAAGAAAACATGTCCTATCCTCAACCCTAATTTCCAATAGAAATTATCCAAATTGATTTTACCACAAGAAAGTGATCAATGCACAAATGGATCAAGCAATGGAGAACAAGGAGAAAGAAATAGATCCTATCGTCTTGATATTTGAGAAGTATGTGCTTAAATCTTAAAATAGATAAAAGACAAATACTTACCTTGAAATAGGATAAATCAAGAAAATGCTGATTTCTAGTGTCAGTGTATAGTTTTTGGGATCTCTGCAACTTGTTCCAAACTAGAAATGTCGAGAGAGAGAAAACCTACAAAACTTTTGTCCTTTTAAATGGAGGTCGACCTTGACCCTGATAGTGGGGCACAATCTTACCCTGGGCATAATTGTACCTCGAAAAGTTGACCTTGACCTGCACTACTCTAACAAAAGATTTCTTCATAAATCCCACAAGTTCAACAAAAAAGGTATCTAAGAATGCTCTTCAATTCATTGTTCGACACCTATATTTGCAAGAAAAATGATTTTTTTGTTTGGATGGGGGTTTTGTCTTGGTGAAACCCTAGGTTGGAATTAACCTTGAAATTGAATTAAAATTGAAATATGTATAAACAAAGTAAATGGAACTATTCACCTTGCTTATATTGAAATCCTTGTGATTTGAATCCACAAGTATAGATGCTCCAAATGAATATAGAAATGTATGTAGGATGTCTCAAATCAATGACATTAGATCTTCAACACCAATCTTGAATGTATCTTTGCATAGAAGAAGGCTTGAATTAATGTGGATGAAGAGATCTTCAACAAGGGGGCTTCATAGAGATTGAATCCTTCAATACCTAACAATGGATCTCCTTGATGAATTGGATCCTTGAATACTTGAATGCTAGTAGATCTTCATTTCATAGAATAATGAATGCACTTCAAAAAGGATAGCTCCTAGTTCATAGAAAGTAGATCATAGTTTTGCTCATAGATAATGGATAGAGTGTAGATATCGAAATGAGGGAAGAAGGCTTTCTTATATAGAGATCGAGGGCACTAACTCCACTAGTACATTTGAGCCCATTTTTCAACCATTATTGGTCAAAATTGTGACCCAAGTTGGTCAAAATTAGACCAACAAATTGATCAAAAAATTTCTTGTCAAAATTTCAACCAACATACTGGTTGGTCAAAATTTTGACCAATCTATTGGTCAAAATCCTTCTAGAGACATGGTGTAAGTTCTATGAGGCAATGGTCAAAATTTTGACCAATGTTTGGTCGAAAGCTACTTGGTATTGGTTGAAATTTTGATCAATTCCTGGTAGAAAACACCCAAGCATTGGTCAAAATTTTGACTAATGCTAGTAGAAAACTATCGGGCATTGGTTGAAATTTGGACCAACGCCTGGGTGTAAATTTTTTTTAGGCATTTTATAAAACAGTTCACATGCCTTGCATATGATTTGACATTTTGCATGCATCCTGCACTCTCTATAATCCATCATCAGGATGAGAGAGTGCAGGATGCATATAAAATGTCAAATCATAAGTAAGGTATGTGAATTGTTTTATAGAATGCCTCAAAGAAGCTAAGAATAAATATACTTTGGTTGGCAATTCTATGGGTGATTAAGTGTCACAATGGACACAAGTTAGTGCTAATTTTAATTCATACAAAAGGTGGCATGAATTAGAGCTAAGGTGTAAAAAAATTGAATAGTATACCTTTAAAGTTCTTTTATGATCATATTTATCTGATCAAGAGAAAGTATTTTCTCAAGTTTGTGTGTGTGTGTGTATCAATCAACCAACAATTATGTTCAATCTTAAAATACAAGAACTCTCTCAAAACTGTGATTAAACTTTTTCAATATTCTTTTCTTTGACCTGCTTGATCAACAATTCTACTCCTTGGACAAGTGTTTGCATTAAAAAAACTACTACAAAATATCTTGTTCACCAATCCACAAGTTTGAAAAAAATTCAATTAGTTCATCATCTAAGATGACCATTGGAACAAATTTATCCCCTTGTAGCAATGTTTGAAACAAGACTGTGCATGTGGACTAACATCTCAATTGTCCTTCAATCTCACAATTATTCCCTCATTACTAGAAAGTTAGTAGTTGCACACCTTGTTGTGGGACGGTAGCTCATTGGTCTACCGAGCCCTTGTATTTGTATGCCAATGCCACCAATTCGAGCTAAGTTTGCATTTGAGACTATTGAGTCAGGAAAATGATATGATATGCTATAGTAATATCATACTACCTACAACAATACACAAACATGAGAGAAGTGACTTGCCATACAACGAGAGTGAGTTTTTTATTTATGTAGGATGCAGCATACCATTCCCTCCATTTTAGAAGTAAACTGACCACCACATTGTTGCTTCAGCTTTGTTAATATGCTTCTTTCATGATCATCATTTGCACTTTTATCAAACAAAAGTCTCTGTACAAGCTTCTTCCTGCAATTTTGACAATTATTAATTATATATCACAACACATAACAAGACAAAGTCCTAAATTTAATATAGCATTATATGGATTTGAACCAAATCATTTGTAGTTCAACATGATGTCAAAAGCACACTATAGTCTCTCTCAAGTCAAACTCATATGTTTAGCTGCAATAATAACTGCCATCAACTTTGCACAAAGTCATCTGAATAGTTTATCTTAGGCTATATCTAAAACAAGTTGGGAAATTGAAAGTAGGATTGTACCAGTCAACCAAGAAAATATTAGATGAATAATTTTAATTCTCTAAAGACACCACTCTTAATATCAAATAGAATGTTGTTGTTTTTATGATTTCAACACACATGTCACCATTCCTTTCCTATTAAAATATTTAAAAAGAGCATGACAAAATTCTTCATAAAATGCAATGGACCCCTCACTTAACATCATTATATTATGTTTTTATTATAATCTATGATTTCTTAAGAAAGATATTGAAGAAGATGACTAATGCGTGGTACATAGAGCTAAGAAAAAAATAAAATACATTATCTTTTCAAAACTTGAACATTTATATTCTAAAACAAAATCAAGCACAATATCAAAATCAAGCACTAAACAAAACATTAGCCTTGGGAAGTACAATATCAAAACTTGAACATCTAAATTCTAAAACAAGCAAGTCAATTTTCATGTCTATTTATTAGCAACATTTTTATCGTTGGCTGAATCCATGGATTCTCATAGAAATAAAGTGTATTTTATAAAGACTTACTTCTAGTCATTTCTGTTCACTACTATAATGCAGATAATGGGCAACTCTCTCTTTTTCTCACCTCAAACATTCCTCAGCCTGCAGTACAATATTGATATGCATTAACTTTTAGATAAAGTGCCTTTTCATAATAGAAGGCAAAATTGTCAAATCATGTTTCCTTTCCTAACTCCCCCTTCAGTGCTGACCTTGAGCATATAATCTGGACAAGAATCCTCTAGAATCTACGAGGAAGCCTTTCGAGAATAGTAAGAAGCAATGTCTTCCAACATGGGTACTTTGAAATACTTTTCATAGAACTCCATGCTACCCATCCCAATCTCTACAAAGATGCCAAGAACATTTTTCAACAAAGCTCGATCAATTTGTTCTCCTTCACGTTCCTTATCAATATGAGATAACATTTGTGGATAAGAACATATTTAGTAAATAAATAAACTTATAAAAAATTCTAAAGAATTGTTGACATATTATTAACATTTTTAGAAATATACCAGATTTATCACTGCATCCTTTACATTATTCCTAATTTCTTGGTAGACCTGCAAAAGGGAAAACATTGTTCCAAAATTGCTAATGTTATTTAACATATTTAATCTACTCATAAATATCAATCCAATAAGAGTCAAATTTCTTTGAATTTCTTTAGCTAACTGTTCCAAACTTTGACTCTGTTCATCAGAATTAATAATATCCTATTTTTCTTTAATCCATCTCTTCTGTACATGTTAAAAATGATTACAATTAAATGAAATAGAAATAGATCTCAATGAATGAATTCATGTTTTCATCTCTATTACTTGAATCTAATGTGCAAGAATACAACAACAAACAACAAGACCTACATCTAAATGCACTTGCCTCCCAATCCAAGTAGGATTCTTCATTAAGTTTTGAATATGCCAAAGCCAATGTTCTAAGGCCTACTTCTCCATACTCCTTCAAATGCTCCAGTGTTTTGTATCTCCACTCCTCTACTTCCGAAGAAAGTCTCTCAAAAATGACATTAGTAGCACCTTTGCATAAAAGTAAAATCTCACCATGTGGATCATGGACAATCACAGACATATGCTTCCTGAAACCCAATTGAGAAAAATAAGTATATGCTATTAATTTCTGAGTAAATTTCACTCAAAACCTGTTACATGTATTTTGTAAACAAATGAACTGTGACACATAATTTATATCAATGAACCGTGTCACCTTGTGGCTCAATAGCGTAATTTATATCTTTCATGCACTCCAGTGCCCATCTCTAGAAAGGGTCCCAAAGAACTCAACAAGGGCTTGAAAAGTTCTAGAATCAGTAAGGGCCCGTTTGGTGAGCGGAATAGGAATACATATTCTAAGATATGTATTCCAAAAATTGTGAATTCCTTGTTTAGATGCACCAAAACGGGATTGGAATACGAAGCAAAAATGGAATACGTATTCCATTTTTGGCCCAAAATTGGGGTTTTACAATTCCACCAAAATAGGTGGTATTGGAATACGTATTCCTATTCCATTTTTTTTATTTTAGAAAACATAAATTTTTGGGTCCGCGAATTCCCATCAAATATTGGTTGAACCAAACGGAGAACAGGAATACGTTCTATTTTAGAATATGTAGTCCAGAATATGTATTCCTATTCCGCTCACCAAACAGGCCCTAAGGGAATTGATAGTTTCTATTCAATTTCAAGAGCATAGGATGTTTCACAAACCTATGGCTCAATAGCGTGGGTGTTGACAATGACACCTTTGATATCAAGCAACTCTATATAGTGTTGTAACCAAAATTACAATATTACTGATGCATAAATATTTCCTAGGAAACCATTTGACATAAGGAAAAATGGAGTAAACCTAAAAAAGATTTCCACAAAAATTCATATAGACAATATTTCATACAAAATATTCAATCTATATTAAAGCTCAAGTGTACTCCCAACGAATCACCTACCTAAAGTGCGTGCATATATAAACCAACTTTCTCACACAACTATGCTATATGAGGATGATCATAGTGACTGAAAATTCCATTTGGCAAGATAGCATCAGCAACATTAGGGAAAGTAACCAAATTAATCCCAAGAACCTGCAAGGAAAATAAAATTAGAAAAGACAAAACCACAATAATTTCTACAATCAATAATGTATAAATAGTTACATTTTCACTCTTTCCAAACTTTGCACATTAGTGTAATTTTAAAATAGGTTTAAAAGCTAGTTGATTCATGATCATATTAACAACTTGCCTTAGTTTGAAGATGTGCATGTTCTGGAAAATTAGGCCTCAAAACATCCAACAAAAATGATGTTGCTTCACAGATCATATTGCACTGCATATAGATTTAAATTGGAAACAAAAGTATAGTAAGATACAAAGAAGTTTTTTTATGGTCTCCACAGTCTACCAAACCTTTTAAACATTTTTGATCCATCTTGTAAGATACTATCACTTTCCACTCTATTTACCAGTGTCATACATAATAGCAAAATACAAGTCCACTTTAGCTCAAACTACAATAGCATTAATTTCATACCTTGTGGATATTCCAGAGAGCACCATGCTAAAAAAATTTGTGAACCCAACGAGCCCAATGCTCCATTCCAACCTGTATACACAAAAATGAACTTAGCAGAAATCATGTCAAAGCCAACCACTATCGTGGGAAGAGATTTCAAGATTCATATTAGATAATCCTATTGGAAAATGGGGTCATATTTGAATCAAAGGTTAAGTGGTGGAGTTATTGTATTTGTATTTAATAAAAACTAAGGTATATAGGACTAAGAATGACAAAACCAATCTTTTTTTGAAGCCTTGAAAGCATTTTGCCTAATTTTCCATATTTGGCCTAATTGAGGGCTACTGTCCCTAAAGCCTTAATTTGACCAAAGTTTGCTAAGAGCCCTAGAAAGGGGGTAAGACCTTAGAGCAGTAGAGTCCACTTGGAGAGACAGAGGTCAGCATTGGGTAAAGGTTGGTAACCTTGCCTGGCATCTTGCAGTGGGTTGGGTGCTACTAGGCACTTAAGAAGATTTTGGTGGATTAAGGTTGTAGACTCTACATCAGTTGAGGCAAGATATGAGCACATATTTTGGGCAGCTTACAAGTTACACTACCTCAACTTGGTGATGCAAGCAATTGGCATCCAAATAAAGTGGGTGAAAGAAACAGTGTGCATTATTCAAGCACATCATTCTTTTCTTTGGAGCATTATGATTTCAGGATATGCAGATGATGAATTGATCAGGCTTTAGACCCTTCCAAATAAAAGTGGCAGAAAAGATGACTTATTGGGATGAGAAGATGAGAGGTAGATGGATTTGGGTTTTGTGATTCCTCAATATGTTAGTTTGAGCTTCACTTGGTTTCAAGAATACTATAATATTCTCTACTTAACAAGGCCAACCACGTGAAGGTGGAAACTCATCTGGCCTCACCCCACTCCCCCTAACATCAATCTAAATTCCTCATTAACATCTAATTACATACTTCATTCATCTCATTTATCCATTTATGAACTATAACATTCAATCAATACAATCACATAACATTCATTAATATGATATAAAATTCATTAATATGCAATAGTAATCAAGACTTTATATTATATTATCAGAAGATTTTATAAAAGTTTTACCCTGTTCAACTGCAGGCACCGGGGGAAAAAGAACAGGGAAAAGAAAACCCCTGGTATAGCCCAGGACCAGAGTCCTATATACATTACAAATGCCCTTTATAAGGGTCTTTAAGAAGGCATGCCTCCTTTTATACAAGGGGAGGATTTATGATAGAAGAACCTCCAAAAACAAATACAAGGTTGGATCAAAATCTGTCTTAGCTAGATTCCCTTCCCAACATATTGGGGATTACAAATAATAGTGGCTAAGAGGGTTACAAATATTAATGTTGGAGGAAATTGGAGTGACAAAATTTTGAGATCTTTGGTCTGGTTAAAGAAATGGTGGACACTGGAGGTAAATGTTGCAACCCTTGAATAACCTGCAATAAAAAAACAATATTCCATGGCATTGAAAAGAAGGAGGGTAAGGGGTTAATAGGTCTTACTCCCCTAAAACAAATATCTGACAAGTCACCTATTCTCAAAATAGGAATCTGTAAAACTATTTAGCACCTTAACTTCTACCTTTGGTCACAAATAGAAATATACATATACGAAAGAGAGCGTATGAATGATTCAAATCTGCATATGTATACATATACAAGTATATATACTTATGGGAGATAGTTTATATATATATATATATATATATATATATATATATATATATATATATATATATATATATATATATATATATATATATATATATATATATATATATATATATATATATATATATATATATATATAGACATACATACATATATTCATATATAGAAATATACATTTAAAGATATGTATCTACATAAATACAATTGCAAATATATATATACATTTATATATTCATATATACATATATAAATCTCTATACATATATATATTATTTTAAAGGACAAACAACAATTTATGCTAAGGAGAATAATAAATTGTTGTTTGTCTCTATAATATATAAATTTAATCTAGCGCCCACAAAAGAGGACAAACAAATTGGCTTCAAACAAGGCTATAAAGCAATGGTTTCCCGTCACGACACAGATTCCAGTGGCCAAAGAAATGTAGAATATTTTGATGCATTGGTTCACACAAAGGTAAATAGGCCTAATCAATAATATTGGTTCACACAAAGGTAAATAGGCCTAATCAATAATAACTAAAATTGAGAACTTCATGAGAAATAATCTATTTGATGTTAATTTCAAACAATGATAACAATATGCATGACATTTCACTACATCCTTCTACTCCTGACACAGATCCTACTCATGATTATGAAGGCTAATAGGCACATCGTGACTATCTTTGGCATTCTCCCATGGCTCTTGTGGTTCTAATCTTATAACATGAGGCTTCCTCTTCTTTTTTCAAGCATAAGGCTGATGCGCCCCTGTAATAAGAAACAAATGGGTTTAATTCTAAACATTTTTTTTAATGTTATAAGTATTTCATTAATCTAAAGAACATAACAGGGACTTTTCTTTACTTGATAGTGCCACATCATCTACCACATTTTGTTCAACCCCAACCTCAACATACCCAACACTAACATCACGGTCAACTCCATTACCATGACGTTCTCCATACTCAAAAATTATCATATAAAGCTTACACCAATTGCAATTTAAGATGCCAAATTTTATTAATAATTACATAATTAATTTTTAATAAAAATTGAATATGTACCTCTATCACTATGATGCACATTAGGGCTTTCGTCATGTGTAGGCTATGTGCCTTCATAATCATGAGTAGGATCTGTGCCAGGAGATTTTCATATTGGGCATGCCCTGAACAAGATATTTAAAGATTTTATCAATAGATATATGCTGCTTGAAGGGTATAAGGTGCACTATGTGCCTAGTTGGGATTGCCATGGGCTGCCCATTGAGCTCAAAATCTGCAGTCCATAGACCAAGAGGCAAAGAAAGAGCTCACACCATTGAAACTAAGAAAGAAAGCTACTCAATTTGTCAAGAAAATTGTGTGTTTATATATGTTTAAACACATATATTTGTGTTTATATTCAAGAAAATGCAATTGGCAGGTATAAAGCTAAATCACACAACCTTTGTCAGCATTATTAATGCCTGTGCCAAAACAAGAGCTTTGGAATAAGCTATGGAGATGCATTGAAGCATAAAGAATTTTTGTCAGATGTTGTAGTCACAATTGCCATGGTAGACATGTTTGAAAAATGGAAGCATAGACAAGGCATGTGAATTTTTTGACACTATTTATTTATAAAACTATATTTATTTATTTATGTACAATATTTATTTATAAAACTATATGCTGAATGAGGAAGGGAAACAACAAGAAGCAAATGACCTCTTGAACCAAAAAGTAGACATGTAGTATTTCAATTTAATTATTTCACATGTAGTAATCTTATTAATTTTTACTGTTATTATGCAATTATGGATAATGCCTGGAATCTTTGTAACAAGATATTGAATAATGGGATATCTCTTGACATGTTTACTTAAATGTGCTTATCCAAGAATTGTGTTAAACAAAGGATAGTATGAAGAAAAGTAGAGCCTAACTAAATATTGGTAAAAGGCTCCCCACTCAATAGAAAAATTGGTGGTGTCTCTTCTAACAAATTAGAAACATTTTCAATAGTATTATTGAGCCCCATATTTGGATATATGTGGTGTCAGCATTCATTCCAAATTCTAGTGCAACTCTTCAATAATTTAGAGTTATTCATGCAAAATAATATTGAAGAGATTTTAAAGATGAATGAAAAATTTGAAGATGCATTCATGAAAATGTTCATCTTCATAGCAGTAGCTTTGGAAGATTGTGACAGCAAGACAAACTTAAGAGTTCCCAAAAAGAACAGGGACAATTAGAAACAAATGCAAATTCATTTCCACCTAGTGGGACTTTTTTAAAGCTTTCTAGTCTAAAATAAGAACTTAGAAGAGAACGATTGATTTTTTTATTCTTTTAATATACACAATCAACAAGGCCTTGGCTTTTTACCGATCCAAAAAAAAAAAAGTAGAGGATTGGCTAAATATTCTCCAAAGGGGATGCATTTTAGTTGTGCAACGAATTCAAGATTTAAAGTGCAATGATAAATCAGGTAATAGGAGGTGACTCTGGCCTAATGGATAGACATTAGTCTTAGCTAAAATTTCTAAAGTCATCTACATTTTGCCAGATAATGTAACCCCCATCAAATCCATTTTTTGTTCACTAATTTGACCGTGAATTTTTTTTAATTCTATCCCCAGTTCTCACACTCTCAATTAAGATTTCTAGACAAAGCAGCTACAAGAGGCACCAAATATTTGG
The DNA here is from genome assembly GCA_028749045.1 of Cupressus sempervirens. Taxonomy (NCBI): domain Eukaryota; kingdom Viridiplantae; phylum Streptophyta; class Pinopsida; order Cupressales; family Cupressaceae; genus Cupressus; species Cupressus sempervirens. The sequence goes on from CM053784.1 coordinate 748,393,201, forward strand.
TAGAACATGTAAAAGTGGCCACTTTATAGAGTACAACATTACAATAGTTAGTTGTGAAGGCAATGCCTGAGAGTACGTAGTATTTGGGCACAAGATTAAGGAATGGTCCAAAAATCATAAACTTTAGAAGTAAACAGATGGGAAAAATCACAATCCTAACATATCAATGTGTTATTTAATAATGTTCCTACAATATTTATGGTGATGACTTCAACAATTGAGAATGTTGAATATCATCAGCAACTTGTCTTCCATACATGCCAATGATGTCAATCATGGTGTCATGAAGACTTGGTTTGCTATGAATAGCTACAAGCGAGAAACAACAAAAGTGCAAAATGCAAATGAATTTACTTGGCACAATGCATCATATGCTCCACTATGAAGCAACTACAAGATGTGCAAGAAAATAGCTATTACTTTGAAGCTTCTCAAAATATGAAGAGTTTTGTTAAGATTTAGAACCCAAAGTACCACTCAATACTAAGTTTCCATATTCCTTAGCCATACCCTGTAGTTGGAAGTGGTCTTCCTAGATGATGATCTTATGAGTCAAAAAGACTTCACGAGACTTTTCCTCTAAAGATATGCATCAAAGTGGGACTGGTGCCATTGAAACCTATTATGAGGCATTTCATTGGTACCATAAATATCTCAAAATATTTGACATCAAAATTCATTCTCACTTTAATGCAGATGTTTGTGGGTGGACCTATTTTATATGGAAGAAAGCTTAATTGACAATCTAATATCATTATCAAAAGCACAAGAAAGTTGATCAAATTCTCTAGAGCTTAGACATTTTTCCTTCAGGTTTGCTTACATTATAGTTGAACCAATTGATCCTTAGTGGCATCTACTGAGATAAACCTATTACTCAAGCATTGATATGTAGTTTACAGATGGTGGATTTGTCATGCATTACAATGGGAACATGAAACCATGGTTGATATTAGCAATGAATTAGTACAAACCAATGTAGGAGAAGTATGTAACTTATTCACATCCAACTATGGTAGTAGTTGTTAATTAGAATTTGATTTAAATCATCACAAAGTTTCCAATGCAAGCAGAAGCAATGATGCACCATACTCTTATGGGGAGTAAATCTCATATTCTAAATGATGCCAAAAATTCTTACATAATGCACTATGTATGCTTTCCAAAATTGTATAAGATAGCAAATGCTTCTCAGTCATGGAAGACAAATAAATCCTGCATCACTCTTTTAGCTTTCATTCATATCTAGGAATATTTTTTCCAATTGTACCTAATAATACTCATTGTCATTGAACATCTAATTTCAACCTCCAAATAAATAAAAGCATAATCTGCTAATCAAGAATTATAGCTTTACTTAATGAATTTTTATAGGGGAAAAATGTCTAGGCTAAGAGAAATGGCAGCTCCCAATAGAGGAAAAATTGAAGCTTTTGTTTTTGGAGAAGCAATGCACAAATTGCAAAATAAAGAAAAGATGTGACTTAATGAATAGTGGGCCAACTTAGATTATGACAAGATGACTAGTCTAGATACAACATTGGATGATTATCAAGGGGATCCTAGTCATGCTGATTTGATATTGGAGAGTTGAGGAGGCTCAATCTACGCTTTTTAACTTGTTTTTTAGGTGGTTTCCAAAGTCAAACTCCAATTACTATGTTTAATCTTAGTGGGATTTGTTTGCAGAGATTATCCCTTCTGAATTGCTAATTTGAAGAGGCTTATTTTCTTTACTTAATTGGAAAAGTGAAATTCCTTAGGCTTTGACAAATCTTTCAAATTTTATTCGGTGAATGACTAGATAGGCATCTCAAGGAAACAAAGAATGTATCTGAAAAAAATAGGCATTGATCCTTATTATTACATTCTCATAGTGTATGTTTTTTATTGGATTTAAGCTGGATAACATTTAAAAATAACAACAGTAGTTATACAAAAATGTTTTATAAGAAACTGCAAAGAGCTACAAGTTAAAGGTTGCTCTCTAAAATGTCTAAAAGAACCCATTAAAGTCAATTATAATGGCTGCAAGAGAAAAAACAACTATGTTGACGGAACTGAAATAGCACTCAGTCAAACATAGCAGAGAGTTACTTTAAAGCAAAGTAGGGCACATGCAGGTCTGCAGCACTAGAGTTGAATGAAAATGATAAGCCAACACATTGCAACATTTGTGAAAAATATAACAATTTATGTTCTAGACCATTATTCTATCCAGACTCTCAAAGTATGACTATTTTCACTAGATTTTTTAATATGTAACAAATATCATTTTAATTAGCAATGTATATAGTGTTCAATTAAAAAGACAAAAAAAAATGGAAACATTAAACCTTACGTGTTGGTAAGCTTTGTGCCCCATATAATTCTAAAGCATAAAAAGCATGGCAGGTCTCAATACCAATGACAATATCCATAGTATTGCAGGAACTAGAAGAAACAAGGAAACCTACCAAAGTTGCTAAAGAAAGTCAACCCAATAAGCTAAGAAATCCAGATAATATGCTTAGCTTCCAAGTAACTGGAAAGGTGAAATTCACTAGAGTTTGTCAAGATTTCTTTATCTATCTTGCCTAGCTATAAACTCCAATTATGCAGCAAAATTGCAAAGCCTAGGGTTTGAAAATAAGCAACAAAATCTAACCATACTAGAGCACCTCTATATCACCTATTTTCTACATCACCTCTTTTTCCAATCTTAAAAATCTTGAGATGTATGCTTCTGGGTAAGAAAGACCACTTCCTCCCTCCATAGCCAGTTTGTTTAGACTTGCTAGAGTTTAGATGGAACTCCCAGTGACATATCTCTTCTATTTATGATGTTTATGGTGACAAAAAAAGAGACTAAATAGAATTTTACAGTTATAATAAGAGATCGTATAAAGACTAGTAGAAAAGAAGATAAACTAAAGAACACAATAGAAGATTTCACCCCACAATCATTTTTGTCTCATGCCTATTTAAACATTGTATGCTCTCAAATATTATGATGATGGCTCTCTAAAAAAAGGCCATTTCTTCGTACATTGATAGATTTCATTCAACTATCTTGACAAACAATGCTATTGCATGCAATCCTTCTCAGATCTTAATAAATTGTACTTAGCTCAAATAAGAAGAGAGATGGATTCCAGTTAAAACATATTTGAGCACTTGTCAAAGAGGATCACCTAAATCCCCATTTTTATATTAATACAAAAAGGGCCATAGCATAGGTAATCACTATCATCAAATGCAATTGGAATGGTTGGTACAGTAGAAAAGGAGAAACCCCTTACCAATCTGCAAGATGCAAAGTGGTGTAAGGGAGAGATAAGTTCAAAAAATTTAAAGCACGATCATAAATGAATAAGTGAAGTTCAAGACAACGAAGCTAATTTGGATTATGTACAACACAAAGAAAACCAAAATGTAATAGCAATTTTTAACAGAGAAATGAACTATATAAACTTATAAAGCTCATAATAATAATAGGCCATAAACAAGAGCTAAATTTTGAGTAGACAAAGTCTAGACACATGAAGCATACCTGATTGATCAAAACCAAATCACTGCCAAGCCTTTTAACCAATCCTTAATAGCAAATCCATATACTGTAGTTAAATTTTCAAAAAAAATGTTTGCATCTCTAGCTGGGACCGTAAATCAGAACAACCCACAAATGAGATGTAGATGATGCAAAAACATGAAAAACCTACAAAAGCGCTATAGCCAACCAACACTTCAAAGAAAGAATATAAATAGTTTACTTCAAACACTGTGCTAATACTCTCTCAATGGATAATCTAGCTGGCGTTCCTTGAAAATCTCTCAAATATTATTACCAACAAGACAAGATCCATAGAATTCCTCTAAAAGAAAAACCCTGCACTAAAGAAAAGTGTGTTGCATAAACATTTAAACACCATGAGAAAAAATTGGACAAGAAATATTCTTGCATTCTTACATTCATATATTAGTTTAAGTGCACACAATATAGGACTCTCACCTTGCCATGCCCAAGTTTAAGTGCAAGGCAAGCATGGAAACACATTTATCTAGTTGATGCTTTCCTAGGAGTTTGCCACAACTAGGCCATGTCCATTGATTCTTAGGGAGCTTCTTTTTCTACCAAATATTTCCATAAGGCGATGCACAAAGATGACTATGTAAACATTGAAGAATCAATCTTGGCATTTGTTTGTTTTAGAATCAAAGAGCTTCAATCTTTTGAATGATTTCCTTCATGTCACTGGATGATTCTTCTTCCATGGCTTTCTCAGGAGGATGTGGAAGAAGTCGAACATCTTCACCATTTGAAGCTAATAATTCTCGATAAACTTTTCTAATATTCCAAAGAATTTCTGCAGTCCTTTGCATCGTTGGTCTATCCAGTTTAGAAGGAGCAGAGCATTGGAATGCTAATTCTAGAACTTTCTCTATCACCAAGTTTGCAGCAAGGTTTCTATTTATTTTTGGGTCTAACATTAATATGGCATCTCCATCTAGAAATTTCTTTAGAGCCTAAAAGATTTATACATGAAGTGATCAAAAACTCAAAATCTGTCATGAGAAATAGAGCTCCAACACTGATAGTTTATACATCTGTATTTAGAGGCAAGATAAATTCAACTAAATATTCAAGATAAAACAAGTTCTTCAAAATAGGAAATTTGAAAAATCTTCAACAATAAATTTAATGCAACAAATATCTTCATTTCATGGTTGATATCTATGCAAGTTGAAGATTGTGCATTTAAAATCTCTGTTTCATAGTTTATAACCTTAATGCAAGTTGAATTTTGTTCATTAATTTCTTTCTAGTTAATAATTTGCATGTTCAATCTTTGTGAGCTACCAAATCTGCATTTGAATGCACAAGATTTTTCTGCAAAATTTAGCTACTCTAGTTTTTAACAAAAAGCTAGAACCACCAAAGATATAAATTATAACTGATTGACAATTCTCACCAATACCTGCCATATTACACAGTGAAAGCCTAATTATTTTGTTACCACATTGCAATTCTCTCTTTCCTTCACTAAAAATTCATAGTGGAAAGTTAACAATGTATAAAATGATTAGAGCATATAAAAAACCGTGCTTGATGCAATGGAAAGTAAAGATCATGGTAAATTTTGGCTTTAATAAAGCAGAAGTTTGAATTTCAAGGATAAATATATATCACTTATTTCAAAAAAATGTAGCTTGTTGCTTGTGCAATATATATTATAATCTATAAATCTGCCAAAGAAACTGGAACATTACTTGAGATTTCATTATAAAGCTCGTGTCCCATCCCTATATTACCAAAGCATATGGATAATGAGAATCTTGTTTATTTTTTCAAATTATTGTAGGTTGCAAATAGAAATGAGCATTTTGTCATAAACATTCTTGTTGTGTTCCTCATCTCAATTTACTAAAATATGTAAATATGTGAATTGATATCCAATATTATGGCAATTCATGCCAAATGGTGAATGCTACAAAAATGATTTGAATAGGGAGTATTTTGACTTACACAGCGTGTAGTTATCTGCTCTCTGAGCTCACTTTTATTTTCTATTGGTCGTCTCCCAGTTATAATTTCAACTAGCAAGACACTAAATGAATAAACATCACTTTTGTGTGTAAGTTGGTAGGTTTTAAGATACTTTGGATCTAGATAACCTCTTGTTCCTTTGACTTGTGTAGAAACATGAGTTGCACCAATATCTGTTGGAGCAAGGCGAGAAAAGCCAAAATCGGCTACTTTAGCCCTGAAATTTTTTTTCACCAAAATATTTGAGGATTTAATGTCTCTATGAATGATAGGTTGATCTGCAATAGATAAAATTCAAAGGTCAAATTAACCGTTTTAATCTATGGGATATAATTAAAAATTTTCTTAAAGGAACAAAAAAAATGAATTGTGATGTAGGTTTCAAAATCTTGTGCTCAATGTTTTCTTTCCAATGAAACACTAATAGAATTGCAGTGATGAAACAGACATGTTCCTTAACTTCAAGAATGCCAAAGTCATCATATTTAAATTTCATTTATATTAGTTGCACTTAATTCAGATTCTTGCTTAGGTATATGCGGAACTAACAATTTTACAAATCAGGCAAAATGAAGGAACAAAATGGCATAAACAATAAGCCATCGACTCAAACCTGTCCAGAAAACCCTTATAATCCCTAGAGCAGTGCAAAGAAACCCTAATAAGGACATGTCTCAACTGTTAGAAGATAAAGATGGGTCTTTAAATCCTAGCTCACCCATTATAAATAGAAGAATGGGCCAAAGAAACCCTAGTAATGGGGTGTTCAAAATGATTGAGACAAACCCTAATAAGGAGCTACCTCAACTACTACAAAAAAGCTACTATAGTGTGAAAGGAGGTGGGGAAAAGAGGAAGAATGTATTAAAGAAAGATCTTTGTTTCTCTATATGCCATGATTAGTGTTTTTGAATAATACCAGTGAAAGAAGTTAAGGAAAGCATCAAATTAGCAAAGACATCCATCCAACCAGAGTCACCTTTCTTTCTACCCCTTTCAACTCTTCCTTCCTTGGCGTCCATATCAATCAGTCAGTCGAGTGATCTCCCAAAACTCCTCTCCACCCCGACAAGATTTTGTTGCTGCATCAGCGTGCATGAAGCATGGCCTGGGCTGAACATTTGGTGGCCTCCCTCTAGTATTATCAATGAGGAAACTCGGTGAGCCCATAGTAAATAGGGAAATCGACCTTTTTCATTTTAATATATGAAGACTGTGTTGGTTGAAATTTTGACCAACACTTAGTGTTGGTCAAAATTTTCACCAACACGAGCATGGATTTTAAAAAAAAGATATTTTTCCTTGCATATTCCAACCAATCTAAAACATTTGAATAGATCGTTGAAAATTTTGGTCTAAAAATGGGGTCAAGTGCACTAGTGCTCCTAAAGAAGGCTGACAAGGCAGTATTAAATCACAATTAACCTTAACCCCTAAGAATAGACCTAGATTAAATGTAATTGAAGAGTTTACCATTCCCAAACCTGAAACAACTGACTCGAAAGCGGGAAAATGAAACTTTCTAAAGCTCGATATCCCAAAACCTCTAAAATTTGAAAAATGGACCTAGGGTTAGGGATGAGGCCAACCCTACCCTAGGTCAGGGTTTAGGTTGTCCTTGACACAAAAATTCAAAGTCCTTAGTTTCATAGAGAAAGTTGACAGAAATAAGCTGGAGAGAGAGAGAGAGAGAGAGAGAGAGAGAGAGAGAGAGGCAGAACAAGGGAAAACAACTAGATCCATGCAAAGACCCATTCAAGGCACTTAAAGTGACCCCAAACCACTTACTCAAAGGGCTAAACACTCTTAACATAGAAGTGTTTCTATTTTAAGACAATACATTTAGCCCCCACTTTAGAAAAACTATGGACTCGATGCAAACTCTTGGTAAAGTATTTCATAATGAAAAGATAATCTTATTAAAATCAAAGGGACAAAGAGATCCTCAAGCTCCTAGAGACTCAAGTCTTTGCCAACTCTAACATCACAATAAGAGAGACATCTCTAAAAGAAAGAGAAAAAGAAAAACAGTGTGATTATCTCACCCAATGAAAACTTATGTCCCATTGTGGACCACACAAGGAAATTACGCAACTAGAAAGATGGAATTGAACAACCTAGTGAATATGGCTACTCACTAGTTAACCCATCAAGGATTTACTCTTAAGAATGCTCTATTTTATGAGAGTAAAACCAAAAAAAATAAGAGATCTAATCTTAAGGACACCTTCAACCCAAAGGGATAAAAAATATTTGAAACTAGAGGGATCAAGAGATCCTAGAATATAAATCCACGCTTTAAGGATTAGTCACTAATCCAAATAGGGAGAAAAGTATCTCAAAAAATAATATTTATGTAATAAAAAGTGTTTATGTGCAATAAGTGAGTAGAGCATATGCCCCCACATTAAACTCATTGCCAACACTTTAACAAGAGCAATGGCATTGACAGAAACATGAACAACTCTACAGATAACGTTTCCACTATGAGATGCCCCCAGATGGAGACAAATCAAGGGAAATAGTACATAAACATACAGAGAACACAAAAGGGTTCTACCTAATGTGGGGTCAAGTTCATCATAAGATAATATATATATGATATTATTGCAAATGAATTGACATCATTCCCCAAAGAAAGTAAAACTACAATCACAAAGGAGGAAATATCACATAAGAGATACAAAGGAGAATCTTTTTGGAACATAACTTGTAGACCAAAAAGAATTAGTGCTACCAAGTTGTGAATCCAAGCATATTACACAAGGAAACATGTACAAAAAATAGCACAGATACAACATAACATGAAACAACATATGGAAAAATAAAGATACATATAGAGGAATATACAATCAGTTTGATTCTTTTATGACCTTGGACCAACAAAGCAACAAAGATCGTATAAAAGAATCTAACAAGATATAGAAAACACATCACGAGAGAAGTATAGTACAACAAAAAAACACACAACAAAGGCTACCATCAAGGACTAGCCAATCAAGCACACCACCTACTCTCCCCATCTCATTGTATATCATTTAGAGGAGGTGGGTAACTCGCAAGAGGGACTATATCCAACATAGTAGGAATGATAGCCAGTTCCAAACAAGGATCCTCTTGAGAATCACAATGTTCAATACGAGGGGTAAGTGTCAATTGTGAGGAAAGCATATTAGGCAAATCAATATTAATGTTAATAGTTTCATATTCATCATGAACATCATCAACATCATTAAGAGTATCTTCTTCATCTAGATTAATCAAAATAGGATCTACGATATGAATAGAATCATCAAAATCATGCATCTTAACATCATTATTAGCAACAACTTCTAACACGTCACGCATAGTTGTATCTAAAGTAGGTAAGGATTTTCGAAGAATAGAATTATGATCTTTAGCTTGAGCATGACACTTTTTATGATGTTCATTAAGATATCGACTTTATTTTCTCTTACTTGAAATATGTTGAAAACTACAAGGAACAATTACAGGATCCTTCACAGGTTCTATAGGTGGATTAATAGGATTGTAAGGAGACTAGCTAGCAATAGGAGGAGCTTGATTAATAGATTTAGAAGCCATAGATAAATGAGCTATGGAAGGTGTAGGAAAAAGACCAAGGTTAAGATCCATAGGAGGTAGACTTAACTCAAGAATCTTACAATGCTTATAGGCTTGATATGAGTGGAAAAGATGATCAAGTTGAAAAGGACATGAATTAGGTAATGAAGGCCAAAAGAAGTCAAAGGTAGCAGCATCCCTGGGCCTAGAAGTATGATATAAGCTACGACTAACCATCTTCACTTCATCATCATAATCAAACTTAAGACATTTATGAATAGGTGAAGCAACAACATGCATGGCATTTAGCCATGGTTAACCAAACTTAACTTGAAACTTATCAGAAGTAGGAACAACAACAAAGGTAGTGTTCACCATTTTTCCACAAAGTTCAATCGGTAAATCAATAGAACCAAATGGTGGATAAAGAAAACCATTACAATTTTGAATCTACAGATTTGATGTATTATAAAAATCACGTTGTAAACCTTTGATTAAAATACATTCTTCTATAATCACATTAACTAAGGAGGTAGAATCAACAAGACAACCACAAGTGGGTATCTCGACAATCTTAGCATAAATATAAAGGGGACCATCACAAGCTTTAATAGTCTCAGAATCATCAAAGGTAATCAAAAGTTCCCGAGGTCATTTTTTTAAGTTTGTTGTCGAGGTTTAGGTTAAGGCTTTAGTTTAGGCTTAGGTTTCAATTGAGGTAGAGCTGAAACTTGAGATTGAAGCAGAGGTTGAGACTTAAGATCATCCATCTTTGAATCATACATAATATCCATAGAAGATAGCTAAGCAATAGTATTAGTATCAGGTGTAGGTAGAGGATTCATATAGATTTGCAGATTTTGATTAGGAGAAGAAACAAATTTATTCCCACTACCATCAAAATTATCAATAAGTAAAGCATTAGAATCAATTAAGTCCTGAACTTTATGTTTTATGGAATAATATTTCTCAGTATCATAACCATTCTGACGATGATATTTGTAGGACCCATTTGCCGTTGCACCAAAAGCCATGACTGTTAGTGAACATGGAACACAACATAATTAACCACCTGTGGGCAGGGGAGCGCGTCGCATCACCCAACAATCTCCCCCTCGACGCGCATACCAGGTGCTTACGCGGGTCGGGAAGGCACCGGGGAGATTTGAACCCATGACCAAGCCAAAACCAGGCTCTCATACCAATTGTAGGGCCCATTTTCCATTGCACCAAAAGCCATGACTGTTAGTGAACATGGAACACCACATAATTAACCACCTGTGGGTAGGGGAGCGCGTCGCATCACCCAACAATATTGACAAAAAGATTTCAAATCAAAAGATTTTGACACCATTGTAGTAGGTAAAAGAGGTTGAATAGGAGGTAAAGTAAACATATTAGCAATTAACAACCTATTCATTATAGAATTTAAAGTTTCAGATAGAGGAGTAAACATACAATTTAATTTCAAATAAACATACATTGAATATCAATATTGGGAACAAGATAGGAAATTTGAGCATGCAAATGCTTAAATCTACCAAAGAATTCAGTTAATTTTTCTCTAAAATTTTGTTTAAATGCATCAAATCAGTCAAAGAAACTTGTGGGCCAATGTTGTTTTGAAATTGTTGAATAAAAGCATTAGCAAGTTGATGAAATGGAGTAATAGAATAAGGAGTCAAGGAACAAAACCTTTGTAATGCCTTCTCAATTTGCTAAAATCCTACGATCATGAGCATAATTACTACAAAAGATTTGAAATGTTTTAACATGATGAACATGATCTCCCTTAACATTAAAGTTCTCAAGACAAGGCATATCTGCTTGCTGAGGAACGGGAGTACGAATAATATCCTGGGACAAAGGACTTCCCATGTCATAGGTAGGAATACTCACAGGTATAAAGGGAACCATCACAATCACCAAAGAAGGGATATAAATAGGACCACTAGGAAGAGGAACACAAGAAGGTTCTACACTAGTGACAGGAGGAAAAAACCCTAAATCTTGAGCTTCTTGAGCTAAAGGTTTAACATTGGACTAGAAAAGGTGAGTAATACCACACAAGAGATTAACACCTTGGTCACTATTACGAAGGTTTTTCTTAAGAGCCTCAATAACTTGAATAGAATCTTGATTATGGTTGTCTTGAAGAAGCCAATTATCCATTTTATCAAGTTCATTTGAAAGTTTTTGGACTTGTTCAGGAGGAACTCTTAAAGCGTCATCCTCATCATGAGATGACTGAGAAGAGTTTTTCTCCATAAGAGGATTAGAATTAGGAAGAATCAAGGTCTCATCTAGAATCCTAAAGAAATGAGAAGAAGACTTAGGCTCAAAGGTACCCATAATTCTATGACTACATCTAACCCTAAGATTAGAAGTAGGACTGGAAGTAATAAAGCTCATAAACCAATGCAATGTAAATGAGCTAAACTAAAAACACATAAAGCATAAATATTTTTGTATTTTGAAATAAATATTGCAATTATTCTTTTGTACTTTTGAATTAAAATGCAAGAGCATAAATGAAATCTAATCTTAATGCAAGAAAAGACCTAAAAAATATGAAATGAAATATAACACCACAAATCACAATAGGGCATCTAATTCCACAAAAGAAGAGAGGGTAAGCATGTCAAGTTCACCAAAATGAATAGAAAGAAAATGGATCCTATCCTCGACCCTAATTTCTAATAGAAATTATTCAAATTGATTTAACCACAAGAAAGTGACCAATGTACAAATGGATAGAGCAATGGAGAATAGGGAGAAAGAAGTAGATCCTATGGTCTTCCTATTTGAGAAGTATGTGCTTAAATCTTAAAATAGATAAAAGAGAAATACTTACCTTGAAATAGGATAAATCTAGAAAATGTTGATTTTTGGTGTCTATCTATAATTTTCAGGATCTCTGCAACCTATTACGGACTGGAAATGTCAAGATAGAGAAAACCTAGAAAAATTTTGTCATTTTGAAGGGAGGTCAACCTTGACCTTGATAGCGGGGCACAATCTTATCTTGGGGCACAATTGTACCCCAGAAAATCGACTTTGACCTACACTACTCTGACAAAAATTTTGTTCGTGAATCCCACAAGTTTGACGAAATGGGTATCCTAATACGCTCTTCAATCCATTGTTCCACACATGTATCTGTAAGAAAAATGGTTTGTTTGTTTGGATGGGGGGTTTCCCTTAGTCAAACCCCAGTTTGGAATTAACCTTGAAATTGAAATGAAATTGCAATATGTATAAACAAAGTAAATGGAACTATTCACCTTGCTTATACTGAAATCTTTGTGGAAGATTTAGATCCTTGAATCTACAAGTACGAAAGCTCCAAATGAATGTAGAAATGTATGTAGGATATCTCAAATCAATGACATTAGATTTTCAACACCAATCTTGTATATATCTTTGCATAGACGAAGGCTTGAATGAATGTGGATGAAGAAATCTTCAACAAGGGGGCTTCATAGAGATTGAATCCTTTAATAGCTAACAATGGATCTCCTTAATGAATTAGTTCCTTGAACACTTGAATGCTAGTAGATCTTCATTTTATAGAATAATAAATGCACTTCAAAAAGAATATCTCCTAGTTCATAGAAATCAGATCATAGTTTTGCTCATAAATAATGGATAGAGTGTAGATATCAAAATGAGGGAAGAATGCTTCCTTATATAGAGATCTAGGGCACTACCACCTAGAGAAGGCTGACACGGGAGCATTAAATCCCAATTAACCTTAACCCCTAGGAAGAGACCTAGATTAAATGTAATTGAAGAGTTTACCATTATGAAACCTGAAACAACTGACCTAGAGGCAAGAAAAGGAAACTTTCCAAAGCCTGATATCCCAAAACCTCTAAAAATTCAAAAATGGATGTGGGATCAAGGATGAGGTTGACCCTACCCTAGGTTAGGGTTGAGGTCATCTTTGACCTAAAAGGTCATCCTTGACCCAGAAAGTCAAAGTCCTTAGTTTCACAAAGAAAGTTGTCATAAATAGGCTAGAATAGAGAGACAGAAGCAAAACAGCAGGAAAATAGCCAGATCCATGCAAAGACCCATTCAAGGCACTTGACATGACCCCAAACCCATTGATTTTAAAACTTGTCATCATCAATTATATATATATATATATATATATATATATATATATATATATATATATATATATATATATATATATATATATATATATATATATATATATATATATATATATATATATATATATATATAATGATGGAGGGTTCAAACATGCAAGGCAACCTAGCTAGGCACGAAGCCTACAAGCTACCAACTAGTGAAGACCACCACATAGACTTTTTAGGGACCTGATACAGGCCCACTCATGTCTCAAACCTCTTCGGCTTAGAGTTAATGACTGAGGGGCATCCACACCATCAAAATCACCTGGGGCACGATCCTAGCCTCATCCCTTATGATGGCAGAGCCTTGCACTCAGCAAGACTTGATCCCTGGTGGGCTCTTTGTGGGCCCTTGATCAATTATATATTTGATTAGTCATCACATAAAAGATCATTTTTAGTCAAAAAAAAGAAAAAAGAAAAAAATAATTCTTAAGCTAATTCATGCACATCATAAAAATCATGGAAATTTCGACCATGTTAATAATTTCATTTACAATAATAGATAATATAGGATGGCATTTCATAATTGAATGATTGGAAATCATGTAGTTTTTTTTCTTAACTTAGATTTAAAAACCATAATCAAAATTTAAAGTTAAATTGATTGAATATTTAGAAATACATTCATAAGATTTATGGTTAACTCTCACCACCTAAAAATATAGAAGATATAATTTCTATTGAATTCATACATCAATTATAAAAAGATGTTTCTACAAATCAATACTCATAAATTTGAGACAAAATAACTTACCATGCAATAAATTTCTTGAAAATAAAATATCATATCAATACAATATTTTTGTATTATAAAATGACAAAATAATTAAATAAAAAATGTAATGGACATGGACAGAGATTTTAAAAAATATTGAGAGTAATAACATGCAACCCTTCAAGACCATAAGATCATATAACCGACATGACAAATCTTAATGCACCCAAATTCAAATATTGATATACATAGAGATAGTAATATGCATATAAGGTACAAATAAAGGTATAAATAAAAGTAAGTACAAAAGTATGGTGTTTGTACATGACAGGTTCTAAAATTTACCTTTATAGCCATTTAGAAATTGGTAATAAAAAAATTATTCAATAACAAATTAAGGAAAAATAATTTTGTCAATCTTTGATGTGTTAGGTAACTTCATTTAAAAGAATTTACAGAAAATCATTTCTTTGTGTTAAATTATGGTGTCCCTACACGAGTGTGGTATGGTCCTGAAACACACATTTTGAGAAAGTGGGTTTTAAATATCCATACCTAGAAAAAAAATCTATCATATGAGTATAAAAATAAATTCAAAAAATAGATTTCGATCACTACAATTTTTATTTCTGATTTTTTTATATTAAATTTCTAAATGCCTCAAATTTTGACATCAATTGACAAGAAATTTCAAAAACAGAAAAAAACACTTCCACTTTTTGCCCAAAAGTGAGACCCAACTTCTTGCATTTACCCATCTTACTAGAGTGATTATTATAGATAAAAAAATTTGTCAACTCTTGTAATATAGTTTGTTGAATATGTTATATTTATTTTAATACTAATATCACGAGTATATGCTTCTCTAAAATTTGTGTGGTTCTTATCTCTTAAACATTGCCCCATTTTAACCAAAATATCCACAATACATTACTTGATATAGATTCATTTAACCTAATTAAATAGAAAATCTTTCTCATATTAATAATAAATCTATTGTAGCTCAATAATATGTAGATAATGGAGGAACAAATTAAAGCTATCAAGACCCAAATTCTAACTAAGGAAGAGAAGATCAAGATGGTCAATTCTCCGACACATATGAAGGCCAACCAATATCAACTTAACAAGAAAGTTCAAAATTTGGTCGCTTATAGGAAGATGATAATGAAAAAAAAACACTCTTTCCCTAAACACTTTACATGCAAAGCTAGGTGATGAGGATGATAAGCACAAGAAATAGGAGGAAAGCCTCCAAGTGACACTCAAAGGTTATGTAAAGACTTCTATTGATACTTTTATGTGTCTTCCTCCCAAGAGTAACATCTTTTTATTCAAGATGAAGAAGTTTAACAAGGATTGGAAAGGGGTTTTCATTCCCTCTGTGTAATGCCTTACTAGTTAGCCTTGTGTGTTTCTTTTTGTTTCTTGGTTATATTGCTTGTAGTTTTTTAGTTTAGTGTGTGTTGGTTGAATTCACTTCTTGTGAAATTATTTTATTATGTCTATTAGACTTAATGTTACTCTAAATTTGGATTCAAGCCCTATCTCGATTGAATTGTCATAAAAACAATAAATATATTATTAAAATCAATGACATACATCTAGAAATTCCTTTAAATAGTACTCCTAAGACATACTTTAGATCCCTAATTTTCATTTTGGAAGCCCTTATAAATTCATCGCACGAACTAATTGTTTGATAAAGTAATATTGCAAACCATCCTCTATTACTATCTTGTAAAGAATGCACACATACAATTTTTGTCTAATATGAATTTTATAATTATTTGTGATCTTAAGTTTCAAATGTTTATATTCAATGATTACATTATTCTTGTAGAATTTTAGTATTTTATCTAGATAATTGAATTGGATAGTAAGCTAGGGTGGTTTAGGATCCTCATGGAATCCAATTATTTGTATTATCCTCTTCCAATTACTATAATATAAACAAGGCCATTTCTTAGTTGGATTAAAGCCTAAGTGAATGCTTTGTTGGGATACTGTTTTAATGCATTATGGGTTAATTGATAAGAAAGTTGAAATGGCTATTTAATAATTTTAATATATTCTTGAGCATACAAAGCTTTAATAATTGATTTTAAAACTCGTCATCGTCAATTTTATATAGATTTAGTTAATAATTGATCATGTATATCGCTCTTGGTAAAAAAAAAGTTACATATTTTTTTACATAAAATCAAAGAGAAAGGGAGCTCTTATGACAACACTCATTAAGCTTAGTGTCTTCTTACAATGACATATATTCGGTTGTAAACATAATGACTTCTTGCAATGACATTAACTTTGGTTGTAGATAATTTCTTTTTTAAAAAATGCTTCGTTATTCCTCGCTTGTTGACTTCACATATAGAATAAAGAATATTTGACAAAAAATAAAATTATTTGATGCTATTAAGTGCGATGAATTTGAAAGGACCACTCAAGTGTCATCATAATTTAAAAATGTTAAAATAAAATTAGAAATAAATTAAAAGGAAGAATAAAAGTACTAAAAATATCAATGGGCCCTTGGTCTGCTGGTGAAGTTGAAAGGTTCCTAAAGAGCCTGCCAAAGATCAAGTCTTGTTGAGTTTAAGGCCCAGATATCATTAAAAGGGATGAGGTAGAGTTTGTGCCCTGAGTAAATTTGGTAGAATGAATACCCCTTACGACTCCTTTTCTCTTAGCCTAAGAGGTTCATTCGTTGGCTCATGCTCCCATATTGGATAGTTAAAAATATTTTGTGGATGACCTCCATCGATAAAAGTACAAAAAATATCAATGGTTCTTGGTTTGTGAAGTTAATGGTTATGGAGGAGTCCACCAAAGATCAAGTCTTGTTGAGTGCATGACTGTGAGACCATAAATGAGCCCAAGATTGTGCCCTAGATAAATTATTTTTGTTCTTGCAAGGTCTCCTCAGATAGACAATGAAAAATGAACATTGCATCTATTTACTTATCCATTTTTCTATAGATTTGTATGTGTGGTCAATAGCATGGTTGTAAATTAACAAGCTTTGTTGAGGAGATATAAAATATAGAGACCTATAGCTGTAGAATATAAGCTTCCCTATATATTACTTATTACCATACAAATTTGTTCTTGATTTTTTAGAATAACTCATGTATTGATTTAAGAAGCGAGATCTAGGAAATGAATACAAATCATATAGGTTCATTTTTTGCATACTCGACCTCTTTTTTCATATTTCATGTTTGTGTATTGGTATTTTTTAAGATGAAGTAAAAATATTATACGTATTAAAATTAATTATATTTTAAAAAGGACTTAAAATGAGTCATCACCTTTCTAAAATTAATTTTTAAAACTTCATTTATTATTTTAACAAAAAAATTCAAAATTTTAACTAAAATCTATGCGAATTTTTTTCAAAATATTTTTTTTATTATTTCAAAATTAAAATCTTGATCATAATAGAATATTTCTATTTTGTAACTCTAAAATTATTTTATTAATGTATTTTAATTTTTTTAAAGATGTTCTCAATGATTTTAAAATAATTTTAAAAACTAAAATCTAGATCTCAATAAAATCTATCTATATTATCAAATAATATTTAAGAAACATTACTTACCAAAACATTGCCTATTATTCTTTTTTTTTCAAATTCTATATTAAGTTAAGTTGTATTCTTTTAATTTTTAAATGAAACATAAATTAGTGTTCAAATAAATAAATTTTTAAATTTATAATTGACTAATAGAAAAATAATAATAAATATATTTTTAAAAAAAGAAGAAGATTTTTTTAATTAAATATAGATTTATGAAAAACAACGCCCTCTTCCTCTATTCAACATCAACAACTTGTCAATAAGGTTTCCTTAGTGCAAGTTGTATAAATTTTTCAATAACAATATGACTTTTGTTATAAAGTAGATTTTCTATTTTAAGCATTGCTTTATTTTGTTCTTCATTCACTTTATAATCTATTAGCAAAACTTTTGATGAGCTGCTCAGTAAAATCTTTTCATTTTCAAAACCTATTGAAAGTTTTAGATTTCAAATTATAGCTACTACTGTCAATTAGTATAGTACAATTTTTCTATATTTTGTTAGAATTAAATTAGAAATTTAGATAATAGAATAATTTGAATTAGAAATAGAGAGGATATATAGAAACATTTAGAAAGTGGAAATAAAAATAAGATTTACTAAATATATAAAATCTAGAGCTGACACATATAAGCCTATCGACTTAATAAGAACTTGATTCAAGCTAAAACTCTAACTGACACCTAAACTGAACTACAACTCAACAAGGTTTGCCACGAGCAACATTTATTATTGACCCCAACACACCTCTAGACCATATACACCAAGATAATTTCATTTGCCTTTGCCTCCACCCTTGCTGGCGGCGGACTGCATGCGGGCGGCAACGGCGTCTTTCTGCGTCTGCCCAACTGCCTTTGATTCTGCCCTCTGCATTTTTGATGCAGCGGAGGGAGTGATTGGCTTATTCGCCATATCTTTGCTTGCTTTAAACACGTCTCCGTAGCGTACGGGACCCCCCTTACTCATCTTTGGCGTTTTCAGTTATCTGTATCTCTGTGTAATTCAGATTGAAAGGCTGAGGCGTTATATAGAGTGGCTAAACCCTAAGATGATTCATGGATTGGATCAAGTGGTAAGGAAAGGAGAGGAGCGGTAATGGTAAAGCAACGTGTCACTTGTTGCATGAAATGGTAAGGAAAGGAAAGGAGAGGACTTATCATGGAAGTTAATAGCAGAATATCTTTCAGTCTTCCTTGTGATTGGACTGAACAAACACTTTTGCTTTGAGTTGATATATATGGGCCATGTGGGTGTGATAAAAGTTAAGAGTAGAATAACTTTCAGTGAAGATTTTTCAAGTGCCTGCCTGCTCCTTCTCTATTAGTACACCGTATTGCTCCAGTCTTTCCTTTGGACCGAATAAACACTTTTGCTTTGAGTTGATATGTATGGGCCATGTGGATGTGATAAAAGTTAAGAGTAGAATAACTTTTGTTGAAGATTTTTCAAGTGCCTGCCTGCTCCTTCTATATTAGTAGACTTTATTCTTAAAAATCGTGTGTCATGGGGTAGGTGGAATGCATTGAGATTGGAATGAGATTCTTCTCACAAAAGTTGAATTGATTTATCGTAAACATCATTGAGATTCTTCTTACAAAAGTAGTATGCTTATCACAAACATCATTTTTTACTTATTTTTTATTAGTATGTAATGTCTAAAGGGAAATTAATAATCTCTATTGGATTCTACATTATCTAAATGTGGGCTTGGGAAAATGTGTTGAGATTGGAATGAGATTCTTCTCACAAAAGTTGAATTGATTTATCATAAACATCATTGAGATTCTTCTTACAATAGTAGTATGCTTTTCATAAACATCATTTTTTGTGGAGCTTATTTTTTATTAGTATGTAATAGAGGAACAAATTAAAGATATCAATGTCCAAATTCTGACTAAGGAAGAGAAGATCAAGATGGTCAGTTCTTGAGAAAATATGAAGGCCAACCAATATCAACTTAACAAGAAAGTTCAGAACCTAGTTGCTCATAGGAAGATGATAATGGAAAAAAACTCTCTTTCCCTAAACACTTTACATGTACAGCTAGATGATGAGAATGATAAGCACAAGAAATGGGAGGAAAGCCTCCAAGTGACACTCAAAGGTTATGGAAAGACTTTTGTTGATGCTTTTATGGGTCTTCCTCCCAAGAGTAACTCCTCCTTAGACAAGATTAAGAAGTCTAGCAAGGATTGGAAAGGGATTTCCATTCCCTCTATGTAATGCCTTGTTAGCTCGCCTTGTGTGTTGCTTTTTGTTTCCTAGTTATATTGTGTGTAGTTTTTTTAGTTTAGTGTGTGTTGGTTGAATTCACTTCTTGCAAAATTATTTTATTGTCTATTAGACTTAATGTTACTCTAATTTTGGATTCAGGTTGTATCCCAATTGAATTATCACAAAAATAATAAATATATTATTAAAATCAATAACATACATAGAAATTCCTTTAAATAGTACTCCTAAGACATACTTTAGATCCCTAATTTTCAATTTGGAAACCCTTATAAATTCACTATAAAGTTCTAGTCTTGCTTTGGATAAATGGCTATCCACATTTGGGTTCTAGAAACTAGTATTGTTTGTGAGTTTTTGGGCTTCATTACAAATATTATAATTATAATTGACTAGGAATTTGCCCATGAAACTGGTAAGGAAATTAGAAACGAGAAGTAAGGAGGCAAACCCTAGATGTGTTGACAACTATATCATTTTTCCTTTGTTTGGACCAGACTAATAGTTTTTTCTTTGAGTTGATATGTATCAGCCATGTGGGTGTCATAAACATAAGAGTAGATTATCTTTAGTGAAGATTTTTCAAATACCTGCCTCTTCCTTTTATATTAGTACCTCGTTGCGACGTATATTTTTGAATTCAAAACTGTGTGGCATCGAGTGTCCTTGCTCCCCTTTCTTTTCCTTTACTAGGTGAAATGCCTTGAGATTGGGATGAGATTCTTCTCATGAATGTTGAATTGAATTGACATTCTCTAGTAGGAGCACTAGTAGTCAATGGGTATGTTGAATAGTTGTATTCTTTGTAATCTCTATAGTGAATTGAGGCACCCTTAAAAATCACATACATAATAGGAAGAAATTAAGTTTGCAAATTAAAAGTTAACTTTTACTATTTAACACTTTTAGTCTAGGAATCAAGCCTTAGTGTGAGATGTTTAAGCCCTCCATTCAAGACCTAGTGAATTCACATTGAAGGTTGCTTTATTCACTTTAAGTGTAGATTGATTGATTGCTTGATCGAAGCAACATGTAATATGGACAATGGTAGATGCTAGGGTTACTACGTAAACTACAACATGCTCATGTAGATGTTGAATTTACAGGCAATACACATTCAGTGTAGAGATATAGTTGCAATATTTATCACAAGGAGGTGAAATAGTGAACATTAGTTAATATGAACAACAAAAGATAGCTGCAGGTGGCAAATGATCAATGTGGAAATTTTTTGGTCTGCATCGATAATGGTCGTGCAGTTGATAATTAATTTACTTTTTTAACATTTCCTTGTAAATTTCTAATTATCAAAATGTTTTTGATATTCTTTAATTATTTTAAAAAGATGGGTTGTCACTTATAATCATGTTAGCTATCTATTTACATCACTTATCAAAAATTCATATTTTTTTTGCTGTTCATGATGACTTTGAGTTTTACAACTTATCCCTAATTGCTACCATATTCAAGTGGTTTCAAGCTCAACATAAACATTGTGCTCAAGTGATTTTGTTGGACCAAACACCTCACACACAAGTGGCTTCAAGATCACCACAAAATTCTCAACAAATGGTTTTGGATCATTGCAAACCTCACACGTACATGATTCTGATGACCACAACCCATCACAATGGGGAAACCATGATCACTCTAGACTTTCTCCTTCTTGTTTCAGAATTTCAAAGTGTATATGCATGCACCATGTTGACAACTATGACATAATCCAACTTCGCACTATCCTTTTGCATTTTCTTAATAATATCCTTTATGATAGTTGTTAGAATTTGTATAAAACAAATATAACCAGAATCTAATGAAAGACAGATTAATAAAGAGGAAATAAAATTGCTAGAATAACAATACAATAACAATATCATATGTAAATGCTCAAAGGTATAATAGCATCAATATTTCTTAATTTCTAATACATAAGAGTTTGTTTGTTTATATAGGCAAAAGTCACCTAACAAAGTAGGGCACCTACCAAAGGTAGTCCAGACATGTGAGAAATGAAGACGTGTTTAATTCCTAAGAGGAATTAAATATATGTATCATAAATGTCTCACAATATTGCTTAAATAAATAAATAAACTCACATAAGTAAACTTAAGTAAAGAATGAAATTGAGAAAATATCAATTTACTCTAACACCCCCCCCTTAAGTGCAACTTAGGGAGACAAACTTAAGCTTACAAAGCTACATGAAATGCAAGATGGGTCTCGGCTACTGGGCCATGTTATGTACCCATGTACAATGTGCATAAACCATCCAATCTCTCATAAAGTGGAGAAAGAGGGAAAAGCTCATGGGAAAAACCCTCCCCCAAAAAAAGAGATGGAAATACAAGATGCATGGATGGATGGAGTAATCAAGACTCCCCAGTATGACATACGTCATGTATATACTATAAAGTATCTCTTCGTAGGAAGGAAACAAGGAAGAGAGACCAAGTAGGCCCCCCTTAATCGAGAATGTACACCAATGATTGATGCTCTGAGCTAGATGCAGAAACTGCTCCATGAAAATTAAACCACGTTCCTCCTTTTAGGGAGAAACCAGACCAGAGGTGTATGAGAAACATCTCCCCAACCTATAGGAATAAACCTCAAAAAATGTGGAATCTTTGAAAACTGCTCAAATGTCCCCATGTTGATACGAAAGGTTGGCCCTTCCAAGACAGGTGCACTAAACCACTCTATTGAATACAAAAATTCAAGATCTAGTGAGAATGAAAGTAGATCAGATACTAAAGACTCAATTGTCTCCTCTGAAGATATAGAGACCTCCTGTAGCTATTGTACATAAGGATCCACAATCACTTCAACCTCAAAAGATTGATCATGTGGAGTATGAGTGTGAGAGTCAAAGTGTTCCCTCACAATAATTGAAGAAGGATCCTCATCATCAAAGAGAAGATATATATCATTGATGATGTCTCTTGAATCTACAATGTAGGATTCCACAAACAAACTTGAATTTTCTATCAAGTAGCAATCCCAAGAAGCTGTAGATGGAAGACAAGGAGTATCTTATGGCACTGAATCTCATCATCAGGGACAACCGTAGGTGCAATATCAATAGGAGAAGTAATGGATGGCTCTTTTGGATCACATGAAAGGATACCCAAGTTCAAGTAGTCAAATTTCTCCTCAATATGTGAATCAACACTATAAGTTTGATCAAAATATGCTGAAAAATCAATATCATCATCAAAAGAAAACTCTACAAAGTAATATATTTGAGATCCATGATCAACCACTCCTGTAGCAATGATCTCTTAGCTCTCTAAATCTCTGATAAGCACATATTTGAGGTTTAATTCCACAATCCTTCTTGTTAGCCCATTAGTGAGTTGATATATGGAAAGGAGATTGTGAGTAAGATGGGGTACACACAACACATCTTTGAAGGTTCCCTTCCCCTTATCAATTGTTCATTTCCCAATCACATTCATGTAAGTATGATTGCCCATCAAAATAGGTGGTGCATTACAAGGCTCAAATGAAGAAAAAAGAGACTATGAAGATGCCATATGATGAGAAGCTCATGAATCTAGAGGCCATCTTCCTAAATCATGACTTGAAGTAGCAATTAAGGCTTGACCTTTTCCCTTGTTATCTTTTCCTTTAGCAATATTGGAATGAGAAAAAGAGGAAGTAGTCATTCTTGAAGGCAGATTTATTTGATTTTTCTTAAGAATATTCTTAAGTTCATCAGTGTCCTTCTTGTAGAAATGATGTTCTTCATGTCCTTTTTTCTCACAATATGCACAAGTAGGCTTTTCCTTTTTAAATGATTCCTTATTTGAGGAAGAAGATTCAAATTTTCTCTGTGACTTGTTATGTTTATTCTTTTGTTTTTGTTCGGGATTCCCTATTTCTTTCTGTACCTTAGGCTCATTAGCAATTAATGCTTGTGACTTGGATGTCTTGATGATACCCATTTGAATTAGCTTTGCTTCCTCTTGGATTAGAAGATTTGAAAATGAATAAAAAGTAGGGTCAACATATGCAGCTCCCAGTATGAAAGGTAAAAACAAATACATAATATTCAGGACCAAGCTTGAGTAGCACATTGAAAATCAACTATATATCTTCCTTAATTATCTTGCAATCCTTTATTTGTGTTCTTAGTTGTTTAACCTTGGAGATGTAGTCTTGGATGTTGTTGAAACTCTTTGGATCAATATTCATTAGATTGTTATCAATTTGATAATCCTTAATCTTTTCAGTTTTACCAAACAAGGTTTCAAGAGTGTCCCAAGCCTCTTTAGGAGTCTTCAATGATTTAAGATTAAATTGTAAATCAAAAGAGACTAGTGAAAAAATGTTACCAAGAGCTTTTTTATGATTGATCTCCCATGTTCGGAGAGAAATAGCATCACTAGGTGCAAGTGCAGGAATAGTTTCATTTCCATATCCTATACAACTTTTTTCCCTTAGATAATTCCATACAAATTTTTTCCATGTTTCATAATTATATGGAGTTAGGAGTTCAATTTGTGATTTCCCCATTTGTATTATTACAACCAGTAAATTCAAAACAGATCAACACAAGATCACACCCCCAATTTCACTAGTTCAGAGATCAGCCCGCAGAATATATGATTTTGGCACTTTATAATTTAGTGCATGTACAATTGTCACTTTTACAAGACATGGACCAAAATGGACTTACAACTTACAATATGAATTCATGTAGACTTATACAATTAGGATAATGGATTTCTAAGAATCCAAACTAGTACAAGTGCCAATTTTAGCCAAAGCTTAAAAGTATACATTTCATCCAAATAAGACTACCTTTTTATAGCATATCTGGATTCTTCTCAAAAAATCATGCACTTTCAAAAAAAATGGTACTGTAAAATGTGTTTGTATGAGCCCATATGATGCTCTAGAAGTTGCAAAATGTAGGATTATATAGCTACAGTCATGAAAACCTACAATTTCAGATTAATATATGCATCCAAAAATCAAAACTAACACCACCATTACATTATTTGGAGAATTCTACCCCAAATCAAAAAAATAAAATTGCATCCAATTTGGAGTTTGGATGACCAAGATATGACCATTCAAAGTAAGACTACCAAATTAAAAATTCAATTGAAGAAGGGTAATACAGAAACCTGCGTGATTAAAATTGATGAGCTAGTGGATGTCACAGCAGAGAAAAAATAACTCACAGAGATGGCCATATGGACATCAAATTTTACTTCACGTGGTTCTGCGACATATATTTGCAATTGATGCAAAATAACTCAAATTTGGATGAAAGAAAGGTCAATTTTGACTTTCTCAAGCCTTCTCGACACAATGGTGAGGTCTATTTTGCTTGAATATGCTTTGTTTTGCATGCCCTCCTCCAGATTTGAGCTACAAGCATGTGTTTGTAACTGATGCAAATGAACTCCAATTTGAATGAAAGAAAAGTCGATTTTGACTTTCTTGAGCCTTCTAGATGCAATGGAATAGTCAAAATGGCTCTATGAATCCACTAGAGTGTTGCAATCAACAAATTTAAAAAAAACACACGTATGTCAAAGAGGGATTATTGGGTCTTCTTAAATCCTTTTTGATTCACCAGTTTGTATAGAAACGCAAGAGAAGAGCAATACAAGATTTTAAAGACCTCTAATAAGAATAATCTACTCTTTCAAAATTGCTTTGATACCATGTTATAATTTGTATAAAACAAATATAACCAAAATCTAATGAAAACATAGATTAATAAAGAGGAAATGAAATTGTCAGAATAACAATACAATAACAATATGAGATGTAAATGCTCAAGGCATAATAGCATCAATATTTCCTATTTGCTAATACATAAGAGTTATCTTGTTTATATAGGCAAAACTCACATACCAAAGTATGTGGCATAGGGTCAAATCCACCTACCAAAGTTAGGCACCTACCAAAGGTAGGAGTCGTGTGAGAAATGAAGATATGGGTTTAATTCCTAAGAGGAATTAAATATATATCTCATAAATATCTCAAAATATTGCCTAAATAAATAAATAAACTCACATAAGTAAACTTAAGTAAAGAGTGAAATTGAGAAAATATCAATTTACTCTAACAATAGTGTATATCTTACATTTGTTTAGGGATTACCATCTCAAAATGTATGAGTACAAATTCCTTTAATAAAATATGGCTGGTAGCTTTAAAATTAGACATTGTTGCAAGGATTATGATAGCATGCCATTGATCGTTTGATTTGACAACCATCACTCCAAATCAACACTCTTACAAATTATCCTTGCTCTCTGTGACTCTCAACACTTTTATGGTCTTCCTTCAAATCACAAGCAACCATGGTTTCTATTCTTTGTAGACGACTACATTTACACTACTCTACAACTAAATTGATATGTTCATCACTCTCAAGATGGTGCTCACCACTCCTTTACCTAATTATTTTGGCTATCCAAGCAATTGATAAACCTCAAGCTCTTTAAAAGATCAACCATCACCTTTGATACCAAGTTAAAACTTTGGCACAGAGAAGAAAAACACATATTAGCATTGATGTTCTATTTTAAGTCAATCAAATTTATCTAGCAATATCCATTGTATGTGGGATAGATGTAATATTTACATGACGGTAGGTGAAAAGGTGAACATAGGTTAATATGAAAGGCTAAAGATGGTTATGGGTGGTTGCACATGATCAATGTGGAAACTATTTTGGTATTTGTCAACAATGGTAATTGATAATTAATTTAGTTTTCTAACAGGTAACACTCAAAATGAAAGTTTTTCTAGATGCTTTGCCAAAATTTAGAATTCACTTGCAATCTTCCTTGTAAATGAACTAAAAAAATACTTTTTCTTTGAGTTTATTTGAAAGGGCCTTTTAGGTATAATAAAGCATAAGAGCAACGTATCGTTTTGTGGAGATTTATTGAAAATCTATCTAGTCCATTCTATTAGTACCTCTTTGTGGCTTCGTAATGTTGCATTCACAACCATGTGTCATTTAATCCAGATATTCTTTTTTATTTCATATTTTCCTCATTTGCACTGGTGTGTGATTCAATCCAATCACCTATTTATGAGATTTCTCACAATTATTGAATAAAATTTATATTTTTTAGGAAAGAGTATTTGTACTCGAACAAGTTTTAACAATCATACACTATATTATACAAATTAAAAGTCAAATATAATATGGTCGATATTAGATAACACACATTAAGCATTGAATTAATGTATATTTCTCAATGTAGGGTCAACCTTTTATTACTATTTCCATTTTCTTAAAACTTTTATAACTAAATGTGACAAAGATAGCCCAAGTGATACCATGTCTAGCCCTAGCAAAAGAATTTGAGCGAACACTTGCAAGGAGGAATAGAAAATGTATGGAGATGAAGATGTCCACTAATAACATGCACCAACTTGAGTTCGAAGCAACTGAGTCGCTAAAACATTTAATTAGTGTCCATTGTGGGCCTGTGTGCCTCTTTTTGTTTTTGTTTTCTTGTTTTCTCCTTGATGGGTTTTTGGTTCAGTTTATCTTGTTGTTGACTTTTATCTATCATATTGTATGTTTTTGTTGTTTGGTCAAGGTAAGGTTTCAATGATATATCACATGCAATCTTGTTGTAACTAGTTACAAGACCCCTTCAAAAACTACTTTCCCGTTATCAAAAACTTTTACTGCTCATATATATACATTAACATAGTTAAATTTACTTAAATTCTACCCATTTCCTTATATTTGTGTTATTTCTTATTTATGTATTGTTATATTTATATTTCTACTTATATTCTACTACTTTTATCAATTAATTAGTTTCCTGCTTATGTTCTATTATTTCTATTACTTATATCCTACTCTTCTTCAATGTTTCTTACTTATATACTATTTATGAACACTCATAGCAATATAATAATTATTGTCTTTATTTTCTTTCTTACTTATCTTCAATTTAATTCTTGTGCACTCTCATTCAAAGAAAATATTACTTTATGAATATTCTACCCATGTTCATGTGTTGTTTTATTTCTTATTTATGTATTATATTAATATTTCTACTTATGTTCCACTACTTTTATTACGTATTTATTTTCCTACTTATGTTCTATTTCTTCTATTGCTTATTATTGTTATACTCTTCAATGTTTCTTTCTTATTTTTTATTTAAGGACATTCATAGTAATATAATGTTCATGTAATAATAAATGTATTTTTTTTCTTTCTTACTCCCTTTCTATTATTGTTTTTGTATTCTCATTCAATGAGAATATTACTTCATTTCTATTACTTATATTCTTCTATTCATATTGTTGTCTTTGTGATCATATGAAATAGTATAATGTTTGTAATAATAATTATATTCGTTTTATTTCTTATGTGTGTAGGCTCATTCAAAGCCAATGATATTTATGTTCACCTTCTTGTACATATTCATGCAAAGATAATATTACTTATATGATACAACAATAATTATATGTAGAAGACTACCTCTATTATACTTGAAATAAAAATTAAAATTCACTAGGACTTACACTAAAATGAGGTGCAAGGGATATGCCCATAGTCATAATATATTGAAAAGTATGGAAAACCCACACTCCATTAATGAATTTAAATATTTTTGGGGATTTCATGTATATAATATCAAAATTGATAGATTGAAACATATTTGTCATGGCTTTCCTAGATGTTTGTGTTGCTCTTGATGTTTTTCTCACAAAGATGGTTTTCTATAGAGTACATGTACATGGAAATGTAGAGGGTTTTTTATTTATGTGTTGTATTAACAGAATATTTTATAGTTAAAATTCATTTATTTCAAAATAATTCAAATATGCCCCACCCTCTCGCTCTCTCTCTATTTTCCCATACACATTCTTTCTCTCTTCTCTTTACCTCTCTATGTCCCTCTATTTTTCTCCACTTCTATCTGTCGATATCTCTACTTTTCTATTTATGTATTCATATATTTCATTATATTTTTGTCTTTCCACTTCTCTCTCACTCACTCACTCACACAAGAAGCTTTTTCTCTTAGTTTCTCTTCCTCCCTCACTATCTCCCTCATTTCTCTTTATCTTTGTGTCTCTCCCTCTCCCTATATATCAAAAACATAACTTATAAAAGTCAAACGACTTTATGATGCAAAAAACATCTAATCGAATTTCTACCAACTTCTTGCAACATTTTTATATAAGGTATTTTCACATAGCACCACCCTTAAATATCACACATAAGGGAAAAATTAAGCTTGAAAAAAAATTCAATTTTGACTATTTGGCACTTTTAGCTTAGAAATCAAGCCTTATTGTGTGATGGTTAAGTTGTCCATTCACAAAGAAACATAGTGATAGACAACTTCATTTGGTCTCACGAGATTCATAGACACCCCTACCATCATTGATGTCGGTGGTGGACTGCATGCAAGCAACAACGCTACCCTTATGTGTCTCCCCCACCGCCTCTCTCTTGACTCTCTACATTTGCACAACATCTTCCTTGTAGATGGGCTTGTTTTCCATATCCTTAAAACCTAATGGTTTAAGATCTTGAAGTTGATTGCATTATATATCCATTTTCATGGATGGATTCATTGATTGATTGAAGCAACGTGTAATATGGATAATATCTAGGGTGCTACATGGGTTGTAGCATGTATCTATATTTGTATAGTTATACTAGAGAAAAGATAAACCCATGAGGTGTTGATAACACTTATAATGACATTTTTGCAGAATACTTTGACAAAAATTAGATCTCGCCTTCAATCTTTCCTGTGATTGGACCAGACTAATAGCTTTTTCTTTGATTTGATATGTAGTCACCATCTACCATGCAACATATACACACCACTATTCAAGGAAAATATAAAAGAATTTGAGTATTTAACACTCACTACAAGTGTATATAAGTTGCCTTGTAGCTGTTGGGTGCTATGTATTGGCCACATGGGTGTCATAAATATAAGAGCACAATATCTTTAAGTGAAGATTTTTCAAGTACCTGACTGCTCCTTTTTTATTAGTACCTCTCTGCAACATTCAATTCCAAATAATCTATTTGTGAAATTTCTCCACAAATTTTTGAATCAAATTTACATTCTAGGGAAGAACATAACTATTACCAGCACTTTCACCTAAAGGTGGTGGAAGGGTACTCTGATAGGTTTTTGATTTAAAATAGATTTAGTTAATAATTGAGCATGTATATCGTTCCTACTAAAAAAAAGTTATATATTTTTTTAAACAAAATCAAAGAGAAAGAGAGCTCTTATGACAACACTCATTAAGCTTGGTGACTTCATACAATGACATATATTTGGTTGTAAACATAATGACTTCTTACAATGACATTAACTTTGGTTGTACACAATTTCTTTTAAGAAAAAAGCCTATTTATTCCCCGCTTGTTGACTTAACATATATAGTAAAAAAATATTTGACAGAAAATCAAATTATTTCATGTTATTAAGTGCGATTAATTTGAAAGGACTACTCAAATTTATTCTTTATTTGAAGTGTCATCATAATTTAAAGATGTTAAATTAAAAATAGAAATAAAAGGAAAGGAAGATAGGATAAGATAAATATATAAGATGAGGAAGAATAAAAGTACTAAAAATATCAATAGGCCCTTGGTCTGCTAGTGTAAGTTGAAAGGTTCTTAAAGAGCTCGCCAAAGATAAAGTCTTGTCGAGTTTAAGGCCCTGATATCATTAAAAGGGATGAGGTAGGGTTTATGCCCCGAGCAAATTTGGTAGAATGAATACCCCTTAGTCCTTTTCTCTTAGCCAAAGAGGTTCATTCATTAGCTCATGCTCCCATATTGAATAGTTAAAAAGATATTGTGGATGACCTTCATAGATAATAGTACAAAAAATATGAATGGGTCTTGGTTTGTTGGTGAAGTTAAATGGTTATGGACGAGTTCGCCAAAGATCAAGTCTTGTTGAGTGCATGATTGTGAGACCATAAATGAGGGCAAGATTGCACCCTAAATGAATACTTTTTGTTCTTGAAAGGTCTCCTAAGATAGACAATGAAAAATTAACATTGTTGTACAATATAAGCTTCCCTATATATTATTTATTACCATACAAATTTGTTCTTTATTTTTTTAAAATAACTCACGTATTGATTTAAGGAGCGAGATCTAGGAAATCAATAGGAAATCAATACAAATTCAATACACAAATTATATATGTTCATTTTTTGCACTCGACCCCTTTTTTCATATTTTGTATTTTTGTATTTGTATTTTTTAAGATGAAGTAAAAAATATTCTATATATTAAACTTAATTCTATTTTTAAAAGGAATTAAAATGAGTCATCACCTTTCTAAAATTAATTTTTAAAACTTTATTTTTTTACTTCAACAATTTTTTTCTAAATTTTAACTAAAATATCTATGTAGATTTTTTTTAAATATTTTTCTTATTATTTCTAAATTAAAATCTTGATCATAATAGAATATTTCTATATTTTAACTATAAAATCATTTTATTAACGGATTTTAATTTTTTTAAAGAAGTTATCAATGATTTTAAAATAATTTTAAAAACTAAAATCTAGATTTCAATAAAATCTATCTATATTAGATCAATAATATTTAAGAAACATCACTTATCAAAACATTACTTATTATTCTTTCTTTTTTTCAATTCTATATTAAGTTAAGTTGTATTCTTTTAATTTTTAGATGAAACATAAATTAGTGTTCAAATAAATTCATTTTTAAATTTATAATTGACTGATAAAAAAATTAAAGATTTTTTTTATTAAATATAGGTCTATGAAAAATAATGCCATCTTCCTCTATTCAACATTGACAACTTGTCAATAAGGTGTCCTCATTGCAAGTTGTATAAATTTTTCAATTAACAATATGACTTTTGTTATAAAGTAGATTTTCCATTTTACGCATTGCTTTATTTTGTTCTTCATTTACTTTCATTTTTCTTTACAATATTTTAGCAAAACTTTTGATAAGTAGCTTAGCAAAATCATTTTCATTTTCAAAACCTATATTGGATGTTTTAGATTTCAAATTATAACTAAAACTGTCAATTAGTATAGTACAATTTTCCTATATTTTCTTCAAAGAACCTTCTTTATCAATTAAAATAATTATTAAATGAGATATAAATACGTCTAGGATTTTAAAAGAAATCAACATAGAATTAAGAAGATATGAATACCTTTGATTTCTTCTTTCCAATGTGGAAATCATTATACCTCAACAATGTCAACATATACAAATAGGAGAAAAATGACCACATTTCAAAGATAAATCTGCAGAGAATAATGTTACAAAATTGAGATCAATTTGAGAATAACAAACAACATTATGAGAAAATGAAAACATTAATGACCTAATTCGAATCAACTATCTAAAATTTGAGCTTTCTTCTTTGAAGAATAGTTTGTTCTTATAAACAAAGGGTAAACAAAATCCTTCAAATGTGGAGGTAGAAAACAGAAACTATAGTTTGAATTGCAAATTTAGATAATAGAATAATTTGAATTAGAAATATAGAGGATATAGAAACATTTAGAAAGTGGAAATAAAAGATAAGATTTACTATCAGAAAATATAAAATCCGAGAAGGGCTAACAATTTTCCAAGCTCATAGAGAGAGAGAGAGAGAGAGAGAGAGAGAGAGAGAGAGAGAGAGAGAGGCAAAGATGCTGCCACCTAGGAAATGTCAGTAGCCTTTTTAGGACCTACTTCGATCTCGACTCCCAACCTGCAAAGAAAGTGTCACAAATCACAGCCTTAAGGTTTTTGATCACTACACATTTACCCTCTTGTCTGGTAGCCACAACAAGAGCCTGAGCCTCCTTAAGTTCTACCACCTACGATCTAGTGAGATTGTCATCAAGATAAATCTTAATGGGGAGAGAGAAGAGTTTCCTCTTTGTCCTAAGCGCCTAAAGGTGGTCAGCAAGTGAAAGGAACCGGATAAAGAGAGTATTGTCATGTCCAACCCAAGCACAATTAAGTGAGATGTCAATGATATCCAATTGGTCTTTAAGGAAGGAGTAGCCTATTGCAAGAGGCTCAGGGCAAGGAAGAGGGAGACCGCAAACCCTCAAGTTTAGCTCACGGGCACGCCTGACCCTTTCATCTGCTATCTTAGTCTGGACTAGCCTCTCAATGCCAGAGAGAGTAGCAGGAGGAGGGGAAGAAGAAATGGGGTTGTTGCAAATAGATGCACATGATTTCAGTTGTTGTTCTGTTTCAGTCTGTAGGGAGAATTGTTTTTTATCGAGTTCCTCTTGTTTCAACTTCAAATCATGGTATATCCATCATTTGCGTTGTGTGCTCAAGTGTTTCTTGAATTTTATTGAGGTCGGTGATCAGGTTTTGTTGTAGGCAATAGTCAAGTTGGTCCTTCAAATCTGTCCGTATACTTGTGAGAGAGTTGTCCGCGTACAGTTTCAAATCATTAACCATCTTGCGTCAGGACTGCACTGTACCACAAAGTGTTTGATTCTCACATTCAACCTCTTTCAGCTGATTACAAAGCTTAAGAGAGAGCGAGGATGCCGCAATAGCAATGCCTTTCAGGGCTGCACTATCAGTCTCAACTATTGTCATGCGATCAAGTAGCTGCTAGAATATGATTGGGTCCGAACAAAAGTCTTAACATTTTGTCAAGCGGTTTGCAAGCAACTCGTAGACACAAAAGCAAAAAACAAAAGAAAAGCCTGGTTGGATGATGTTTAGAATGGCTTATCAAATTCGAGGTAAACCACTCAGGACACAAGCCAGTGCCAAAATGCTAGGCACCAGCAAAACAAAATAAATAAAATTTGCGAGACTTAACCCTTATAACAAAGGCACAAAGGCACAATTCACCAGTCAAACATTCTATCAAACTGTTCACATGCAAACAAACAAACGTTGCCTTCTCCGCCAACCCGTGTGTTAAGGCAAGACAGGCAGGCTCCGACAGTCGCAACTCACGTCAGGAGAGTGAGTGAGAGTGGATTGGCCCAAGGTCACATAGGCACAGTTCACGGCTCTGATAGTCGTAGCTCATGGCAAGGAGAGTGGACTGGCCTTGCAAACAAAGCATGGCCCTGGCTCCACAACACCCGGCACTGGCCCTAACACAAAGCTAAGCTCACAACAATGGAAGAAGAAAAGCCTCATGTACGACCACGAACAGCTGAATCACGGCTAGGGCAGGAGACGACACTAGATCACTGGATCAGAGCATTGGAGAACATTATCAAACTTCTATAGTGTTGACGACACTGGATCAACTGGATCACGACATTGGATCTTACAGCAAGCTTTGCAAGCAACAGTCCCGCCACGAAGGAGACAATCCCAAAGTAAGTGCTAGTAGTCTAAAAGACAATTATACTTGATCAGTGTAGTAAAACTACATGTACAGAATCTTCAAAGCTTGTTCTGCATATATCCTCAATGGAAGCCTCCCATAATAGCAATGAAAGTGCCAAGCTCATTGATGTCCAGACATAACTCATTCCTTGAGTGCACAAAAGGGCCACTTGAATAACTCTCAAAACTTCTTCTACACAATAATTATCTCCTAAGTTTGGATCCACAAGATCCAAAAGCTTGCCTTCACTAAGAAATTCAAACACCTGCATTGCATAAATTTCATGTAAACTATTTGTCATAATAATTTGTCGCAAACCACTTCATGGAGATTTACGAAAAAACAAAATTTATCTTTTGAAAAAACCTCATACTTAACAAATTTGAAGTAGAAGGATACCACACCCAGTCCTAGATATATAGTGTACTGATGGGTAGTGTAGGATCCATGTTGAACATACTACTCACAACTTCCAATGCAACTATCCCAAAGCTAAAATTTTTTGTCTTTTCTATGAGATGACCTCATATAGCATTTTTAGGACCTAAATAACTACTAAAAAAAATCAGATCACAATGGAGCTTAATTTTACTCAAATCAAATGAAAATATTATGTTGCTCTCAAATACAACAAATGCACATCAGATGTACTAATATTTAACAAACTATAGACCCATTCAAAGAGATAACTACTCCATCCAAATATGGTACCAAAAGAAAGCAATGCAGTACTCACATCACTTTATTATGCAAAAATTCAAGGAATGTGAAGTATGAGTAATCGCATTCACTTTCCTCTCCTTCACATCCATTTGCCTCATCATCCTGCAACACAATCATTTCAGCCATTTTAAAAACTTGAATAAATGGAAATAAAGTGAAAGATGCACAACCAAATAAATGGTTAAACTATGATTATAGTCATACAACATCATCTTTTTGTTTGTAAACATGACATAATACAGATCAATGTTTAGAAAAGGAGGCAAATAATTCAACTTTCTTCTTATTTTTGCAAATTGTTTACAGACTAATAGATGGTTGCGTTCTGGTAAATCGATGATGTCATAGTTGTATTAAGTAGAGGAGATAAAAAATCCTTATATAGATTTACAAAAACGATGTCTCTAAAAGAAATAATCGTGAACTAAAGAGGAAATCAAAACTACCTAATAAACAAAACACTAAGATGTCCATTGAAGATACATTATAATATTCTAATAGGCTGGTTTTCCTTAACATGTATAGACCTTTTAGTCTATTCACAAAGGAATAGGCAATACACATTTAAGAGGATTCAACACAAGAAGAGAAGCCCACATACAGAAGGGAAAAAGCATGATGACTAATCCTATCAATTCCCTTTCGCTTTAATCTTTTTGCAATAACTTTCCTTCATAATGTCCATTTCCATCTAGATCTTTCCTAATGGTTTCTACAATTCCATCTCCAAAATTCCAATCTCATCCACATTCACAGCCTACAGGTGATCTTTCCTTACAACCACAATGTACACATTCTGAAATGTTTGTTGTCTATTAAGTTCTAGTTATCACATCAAGAAAAAAAAATCTCTCTTCACTGAATGAAGTTTTGAGCAGTACATATTGGTTTGTAGCTTCAATGAACAATTCTCTAACTTTTCAGAGAGCCATTAAAAACAAAGTTGCATTTTGAAGCATAATCTTTTTATCTTCAACAAAAGTATCCCTTCTAATTGAAACGAAGGTTGCAATTGCCTCACTTTCCAGACTCCTCCCTAGGTGCCTCTATATTTGCTTGTACATGCATCCAAAAGAGAGGCAAAGTTTAAAATTTTGAAGGACATTAAAAGCTTCTTGGGATTTCATATCCTTCAAAGCCTATTTGGTTTATAGACTAATTTTGGGCCATCAAGACTCAAAGATAAAACTCCCCCAAGCTTTTTAGGACATGTGAATTAATCAATTGTAGCCCATATAACACAAACATCATTTTGCAACCATACTAATAGATAAATGACATGTAATGAAGAATGCCAACATCAACTTGTATCACTCGAAAGAGAGGTCACAAGTTCAAATCCCACTGGGAGTAAGGGTATGCATGCCTTGTTTGTAGTGCAATTAGATACCTCCCACAAGGAGTACGAGGTAGTCCCATACATTGTCACCATATATTAACCCATACACCTATGGCTGGTGTCGTGGACTATAAAACAAACTTTCCTTTCCTTTTCTCAAGTGATATTAAGCCATACTAATAGGCATGTAAACTATGACCATTTGCCTATGTGTTTATCCACTTTCTTGCTTATTTGCTTGAAACACTTTCAATTTTGAAGATGGATTCATCAATAGAAAATTTAAATGCAATATGATTTTTGTTGCTACTAAAAACTAGCCCTTCATTTTTCCAATCTTTAGCATGTATATCATTGAGCCTATAGTTCATAAAAAATGTGTAAAGAATTTTTTTTAAAGGGAGCACAAAAATGTGAATCTGTAGTCACGATTAATCACATAGGAGTTATTGAAGCTTCTAGTTAAGAAACTCAACTTATATTCATCTGTGTATCAAGTATTTATTACCATGAAATATATGACTTTACAGTGTACTCACACTTCCTCCAAGATCAACTGAATATATGTTGAGCAATCAATATGAATTGTTTCAACTTTTTATAATATAAATAAGTTCCCTAAGAGATAGGGCAGTGTTGGATTTCCTTTCTGAAACAAATGGCCCACATAGGGAAGCACACCAACCTCACATAAATCAAATCCTCTAGGGACATTCTTCTATCTACGTTCCCAGTGTCTTACGCCTTAGCTTGGAGAAATGGCCCTACAAGTGAATATATAATATCTTCAACCTATGCTACTCTAAGCAGGGAATACTTGGCATATGTTGAAGGAAATTTTTGAACTAATATAGCAGCCTACATTATGGCCCAAGATGAGTTTCTTTGTATTCATAATGTCAAATGAAGAGTCTTAACTAGAGATAGGCTCATGAAACATGACTTTTATGGCCAATTTTGATGTGCATTGAGGTTGGCCAATGAGGACACAATTATCCACTTGTTTTTCCAATGCCCATGGGTTGTCTCCTTATGTCAGTTTTTAACCTAAGTGTTTAATCTTCCATTGATCAGCATTCAATGTTTTAAATTGGTGATTAAATAATGTTTAAGGCATTTGCATAAGGGTCAAAACCACTCGTATGTAGTTTGGCATCACCCTTATGCTATGGAATGCTTGGAATGAGAGAAGCAAAATAGCAAGGATATCGGTTATTTTTGGAAGGTCAAAATTTATATGCCTAAATCTATCAAGGATACCATTTATCTACCTTAAATTATCACTCCAAATTGGGAGCATCTATTTGAATTACTCTCTCTGCAACCCAAGACTTCAACAATTAGTGTATTTTAGCCTTTAAAGATAAATCAGTTGGATAGGGCTTGCACAAATCTTTTGTGTATGATAAGTTCAACACTGGTGCTGCCATGAGGGTCAATTTGGGTCAGGCTAGCATGGTTGGAATTTCTATATATTCAAATAAATTGGCAGCCTTCTTTGCTGAAAAATGGGACATACAACCACTAGTTTTGAAAATATCATTGAAGTTGTTTATAAAATAATAAAATAGACTTTCAAAAGTCTGTGTTACAAATGATTTAGGAGCATCTTGGGTTCACTTGCAATCCTGCATGTTTGAGAGGGATTTTGGTTAATGGTTATGGAGCTTGGTAAATATTGGTTGCTCGGCATGGTCTGGAAATTTGGTGCCTGTTGAAAGTTGTGTAACTAATTTTCTATATTGAGCTAGAGGATGGAAATTTCAGAAATTGAAGAGAGCCTAGATTTATATCTACGGTTCAAAGGACGAGTTCTAATTCATTCGGAGCTAGGAGATATCGCAATTTTACTAAGACGTCGATTTTGGGAATTTAATTGTTGTAAGAGGCCAACTTTGGCATTTAATTTATGTATTTGTATTTAATTTGTGTTTTGGGCCGACCTATGGCTTAGATTGGTATAAGTAGGGGTTGTGGGGAAGTCTTTAGGCATGATCATTCAACTAGGAGAAGTAGAGGAGCTTGGAAGAGAGAATTTTTGAGAAGGGCTAGTAGCCAGGGTTTGGGATTGGATCTTGAGGGATCTTGCAAAACTATTACTTGCTTTGTATTTGGCCGTAATCGGGAAGGCCTTACAACCCAGAACATTGCATGTAATCAATTATATTTTATGAATATATTATTATGATTTGGTATCAGATCTTGCATAATTGCTCCTTGTCCTTGCATTGTTGCTTCTTGTTATTATCTTTCTGTTGCATGGTTGTATAGCTGGGGGCTAGGACATCTCCTTTAGGGATTCTCTTGACTTGCACTACGTTAGGTGGTATCAAAGCGAAGGTTGTTCCTGAGTGTGTGGATAGATCACCGAAGTTGAGGCAGTTTTCACCAGGACTTAGGTTGAAGAGGTAGATTTTGGTCGTGGATTTGTTGCTTAGGGTTTTCTAATAATTTGGAAGATGCCTCCAAAAAGATCAGAACCTAAGGAGATTGATGATGCTGTGGAAGAAATGCTCTTAGAGAAGATTAAAGAAGATTTCAGATTTGAAATAGAGGAGGTTAGGGCAGATTTTAGATCTCAGATAGCATTGATGAAGAGTGATATGATTGCTGAAATTGTGAGTGCTTTAGGTGGTGTACCTAGACATGTGGGTACTGAAGGCAGTTATGAGGAAGTTGCAGAGGTCTTTGAAGTTGCTAGATCTAGTGGTGAGGATAGAACTGATCATGTGGAGAGACCTATTGGAACTAGGGTTGGTCAGTTTGCTAGACCTGGATCTTAGTTGCAGCTAAAGCATAAGATGGAGATTTCTAATTTCTCAGGTACTTTGAATCCTGAAGACTTGATTGATTGGATTGGTGAATTGGAAGACTACTTTGAGCTTGAGGATATTGAGGATCCACTCAAAGTGAGGTTGGCACAAACAAAGTTGAAGGGACATGCTGCTCTTTGGTGGAAGGAACTACAAAGAGACAGAGAAGAGGAAGGTGAAATGAAGATCACTAGATGGAGGTTAATGGTGACTAAGTTGAAGGCTAAGTTCATTCCTACTAATTATGAACTAGAGTTGTTTAAAAGATTGCAGAATCTGAAGTAGAAAGATATGTCTGTGAAGGATTATATAGAGGAGTTCTACAAGTTGACTATTCGATCTAGTCATAGAGAATTGTCAAAAGAGAAGGTAGCTCGGTACATTAATGGTTTGAGATTCAATATTCAAGATGAGGTTGGTATGCTAAATATTTCTTCATTTGAGGATGCTTATCAGTATGCTTTGAAAACAGAGGAGAAGCTAAAGAGGAAGAATAGCATGGTTTTCGAGGGAAGGAGAGCAAGATTGTTTAGCACAAGCTAAACCAAAAGCAGAAGGTGAACAAAATCCTGTTGAACAGAAAAGAAGGGCAGGTGGAGGTGGATTCAGAGGTAATTGTTTCAAGTGTGGTCAAGAAGGGCATAGATCCTTTGAATGTCCAATTGGTAGGACAGTTGATGTTGTGAATGAGGTTGAAGCCCAGGAGAGTCAGCCTGAGCAAGGAGAGAGTTTGTTGGCTCGACAAGTATTGGTTGGTGAGAGGACATTGGATTCTTGTCAGAGGACTAGTTTGTTCAAAACTCATTGTAAGTCTAGTGGTAAAGTCTGCAAAGTGATTGTGGATGGTGGTAGTACTAATAACCTTGTTGCTAAAGAGATGTTTCAAAAACTTGGTTTGAAGAGAATGAGGCATCCTTATCCTTATAGGATTGGCTGGTTGTAGGGTGAGCATGCTTTGGAAGTGAGGGAGCAATGCCTTGTTGATTTCCAAATTGGGCAATATAAGGATCAAGTGTTGTGTGATATTGTGGATATGAACAATTGTCATGTGTTGCTTGGTAGACCTTGGCAATATGATTGCAGGGTTGTGCATGATTGTGTCAAGAATGTGTTTACAATTGAAAAAGGTGGTAGGAAGTTTTCCCTGTTTCCTTTGCAGAATGAAGACCTTAGTAGGAGGAACCTAAGTATTGGCAGTCAAGTTGAATTGGCAAATTCTAAGAAAGTTGGGGATCAACATGGAAATCTAACCTGTGGAACACCTGTGGTGGATGTGCAGAAGAAAAACAAGGGAAAGAGTGTACAAGTTAAAGAATCAGAGGATGTGTATGTAAAGAACTAGTTTGGGATTTATGTGTTGAATCCCAGAAGATGTTCTTCCAATTACTAGAACATCTTTTCGAACCTGGGGTGTCTGATGCAAGAGCATCTTGGGTTCGCTTGCAATCCTACATGTTTGAGAGGGATTTTGGTTAATGGTTATGGAGCTTGGTGAATATTGGTTGCTCGGCATGCTCTGGGAGCTCGGCATGGTCTGGAAATTTGGTGCCTGTTTCAAATCGTGTAACTAATTTTTTATAATGAGTTACAGGATGAAAATTTGAAAAATTGAAAAGAGCCTAGATTTCTATCTACGGTTCAAAGAACGAGTTCTAATTAATCCAGAGCTAGGAGATATCACAATTTTACTAAGACATCGATTTTGGGAATTTAATTTTTGTAGGAGGCCAACTTTGGCATTTAATTTATGTATTTGTATTTAATTTGTGTTTTAGGCTGACCTATGGCTTAGATTGGTATAAGTAGGGGTTGTGAGGAAGTCTTTAGGCATGATCATTCAGCAAGGAGAAGTAGAGGAGCTTGGAAGAGAGAATTTTTGAGAAGGGCTAGTAGCCAGGGTTTGGGATTGGATCTTGAGGGATCTTGCAGAACTATTACTTGCTTTGTATTTGGCTGTAACCGGGAAGGCCTTACAACCTGGCACATTGCATGTAATCAGTTATATTTTATGAATATATTATTATGATTTGGTATCAGATCTTGCATTATTGCTCCTTGTCCTTGCATTGTTGCTTCTTGTTATTATCTTTCTGCTGCATAGTTGTATAGTTGGGGGCTAGGACATCTCCTTTGAGGATTCTCCTGCCTTGCACTGCGTCAACAAACTCCAAACTGAATCTAATCTAAAGGTGATCATCAGCTTCTTATCCAGTCCTAAGGGATTTCATAGTAAAAGTGGCTACAAGAGGGTTCAAAATATTAAAGCTTGCAAGTCAAGCTCCAGGAGGCTCAATTCAACAATATCCCTCGACAACATAATAAAGTAGCTAATAGGCTGGCCAGTTAGGTTCTTGAGAATTACAATCTTATTTGTTATCATTTTCCCTCTCAGTAGTGGTAGACCAAGCTTCAAGAGGATTTGAGAAAGACTCTAGGTTCTGACTTTTTCTAATGAATTTTAATATATATTATATTTCACATCCTTGGAAACATATTTCATGAGCATTGTATTAGAAATTTCCTTGCAAATTAAGAAGATAATAGTTGCTGGTGTCATTGAAGCAATTCAATATCATTATTTATCAGCTAGTACACCAACTGTTTGTAAAAATGCCAGTTGGCTGTAGATATCCATTTCTCATGCTTAGATCATATATATGCACTGAATATTGTCAAAATTAGTAGCACACTCATGTTAGGACATTGTGTAGTCCATTTGGAGTCTTCTGGCACAAGATTCTCATTGATGCAAATTGAAGAAAGAGTCATTTAAAGCCAGCTAAAATACTATATCAGTCATAAGTCCCTTGCATGTGAATTGTTTGATGAAATTCCTTGAGCTTTCATCAACATTTTTGAGAGCAGATTTGAGAAGGGTCATTATAGGGTTTCATGGAATATGATTAATACAGCATACAGAAGACATGGGTATCCTCATGAAGCAGTCACACTCTTTCACCAGGTGCAAGGAATGGGTTTCCAACCTGATCAGTTCACATTTGCCAGTGTAATTAACATTGTATTTCCATGAGAGCTGGAAAACATAAAGTGG
This sequence comes from Cupressus sempervirens, assembly GCA_028749045.1. Taxonomy (NCBI): domain Eukaryota; kingdom Viridiplantae; phylum Streptophyta; class Pinopsida; order Cupressales; family Cupressaceae; genus Cupressus; species Cupressus sempervirens. The sequence continues at coordinate 748,435,265 of CM053784.1, forward strand.
CCAAATACGTGGGAGCGAGGAGAAAAGTCCCATCCAGACTGCCTTGGCAAAGAAGCACCAGGTAACTAATTAATCCCACTTGAAGCTATCTTAACAAAGAATCACCAGGTAACTAACAGTGAACCTCCATGAGGACAAGAAATCATAAACTGACCAGATAAAAGGAGACATTGTTTAATTTTGAATTATAGCATCTCCATGTAAAACACAAAAACATAACCAGTCAAATAGTTAACTAAAGCTTTGTTTGGGTTTAGATTTGTACCACTGCATCAAAGAATCAAATAAAAGCCAACGCATATTATGTTTTAACTAGTAAATATTTGTCGTTAAGATTTGTTTCCATAAATGAAAAGTCAAACATAACAAATCAGAAATATTAAAGTTGAAGAATTCCTTTCAATCCTTGGCTATGCTTCTCTGATGCATGTGCTCCGTTTTGTGCTTAAGCAATGTCACTGATCTACTCAAGTCTCAAACCTAAATCTTGGGCACTAATTTTCTTTACCTAAACAATGGCATTCTGTGCTCTTCTTTTTGTTGTTGTTTGTTGCATTAATTGGTTTTAGGGAATACATAACATAAAGATTTGGTTAAGAAGTCAACCTTTCCATTTATGATTTTACTGAAATACAAGAAAAATGTTCTTATGTTGTTGATTGTTTAAAAAGCTTAAGATACAGGGAAGAAATTTTAGGACATTCCCTTTAATTTTGAAGACAACAAGATGCTATTGATCAAAACGTTAGCATTTCCTGCCATCCAAAAATAAATACAGTAAGAATACATCGAACATATCCCCACAAAAAAAATGTTCTCACTTCTTCAACACTAGACATGAAGAACATTCTTTTAGTAAATATGATATTAAGTCTCTTGTCCTTTGAAAACTAAGCCCAATCTTAACTGCTCCTCAACTTCCCCCAACACGCACACTGCTCCGTTAACTTTGAAACAGTGAAACACCGGGACTTGCACCCCTCCCAAAACCTCGAAGTAGCCATCCATGAGATGTCCCCACACCGAGTACTTGGAGTACTCAAGTACCCCCACGCTGCAACTGGGATGGGTTTCATTTTCGTCAGCACTGGCAGGCTTAACTCTAGAGAAAAAGGTAGCATTGTTGCATACATTAGGTAAAGCATTTGATTATTGCAAAAAGATAAAGTTGCTAGGGCATTCTGTTTTGATTGGTCACTGCTATGGAATTGATAATCTTGGGAATCTGTAGTTAAATCACAAAGATACTGACAAGAATTGGTCTGCATTTTTGTCGGCTGCTGACCTTGTGACAACCTTGAAATATAAGATGGAAGCAACATTAAGACGTGCTTTGGCGCTAAAAGTGGCTAAGGTGATGGAGATAGAAATGATATTTACACATGACTCCTTGTCAGTTCTTCCACAATACTCATGGTTGCACAATGAGATTACTGAGAGAGCCTTACAACATGGAGTTGTGGGTGGGGGCAAATTTTTTGAGCTACCTGTTAAAGGTACAGGCAGTCCAAATGAACTTGAATATTATGAAGTAGAAAAAATATGCAGTATGATAAATTTCAATGTAGACGATACCATGGGATTTGTACCAATTCCAGTTCGGGATAATTTGACAAATATACTTTCTTTTATAGAGAAACATGGAGAGAAAGCACTGGAATTCAGGCAAAGATTCAAGCAGTTAGAAGAACACCTGGAAGAGTTGAAGAAAAAAACAAGGAAGATGCTTAAATTGAGGCGTCTTACTTTTGACAAAGGTCCGTCTAGGGATGAATGTTTATCTGCATGCACCAGGCTGTTAAGAAATGCACAGGAACTCACTCAATACACTGAAGGACTTTCAATATGTTTATCACAGAAGCATCAACTGCCAGAGCCTAGTTCCAAATGTCCATTGTATCTAAAATAGGATTTTAGCATTTCTGAGCTTTAACAAATGAAGGGACCAGGAATCTAATCTAGACTTTCAGTGTTTAATCATATGATTGCATTATTTGTTTATTTATTCTTGCTAGAAATGTAAAGTTGTGTAGCTCAATGGAATCCAATTTTTTGGCAAATTAAAGGCCTCCATTTGTGAAATAATATTTTGAGTTATATGGCTGAAAGGATAAATTGATCTGTCTTGCTTCAAAGTACTAGACACACTATAAATCTCAAGTGATGTTCATGCTCATTCTTTGTTTTCACTGTGGTTGATTTGAAATGATGGATGCTTCCTATAACCTTATGATTGCTGGAACTCTAATCTAATAATAATGCACCTATTCAAATTTAATTCTGACTGAAAGTGCTTGATAAAGGAAAGTCGTGAAGGATTTTTGTTATAGTGTCAACATATTGCAGTTGTTCTATTCTATATTGAATCAGTCTAAAGTGGCACTGTGGTAAAGAAATAAAAGCAACAGGGTCCGGAAAATACTCATCCAAAATTGGATGTACTAATTGTAATGAATTAGAGAAATCATAGAGTACACCACACATACAATATATTTCCCTTCCAGAATTACTATTTACACCAGGATTAGTCTCAGTTAAGCCTTCTTCTTCATTTCCAGCTTCTTAAATGTTAAACTTCTAATCCACTACAGTCCTATCCATATCAAACTTCCCATCTTTACTGGGAAAAAATTACAGAATATGTTGTTTCTCTGTTGGTACTAGGTATAAAGTTCTTGAAAGGAACCAAAAAATACAGAGTTAAAAGATCAATTGACTTCATGGAAAGAAAGGACTATTAATATGGTCAAGATCATAAATGGTGCCTTCACAGAAATATCAAATACATCTTCAGTGGCAACAATTTTTTTAAATTATTCAGAGATAACAATGATCAAATGTGGGCATGCATTGACAAGTTGAGATTGAATAAATATTTAGAGGCAGCATTTGAAGTCTGAAGACATGGATGTAACATATTAAATCCTCTTATTCATTGAAAGAAAGGTCAAGAGCATAAATGGTGCCTGCACAGAAATATCAAATACATCTGTGGTAGCAATAAAAAGTTTTCAAAGTATTCAAAGAGATAACGATCAAATCTGGACATGCGTTGACAGGTTGAGAATGAATAAATATTTAGAGGCAGGATTTCAAGTCTGAAGACAGGGATGTAATATGCTGAATCCTCTTATTCATTAAAAGAGCTTGAATTATTTTTATCTAGGCTATGATTTCAATCTGAGACTTGGGAGGACACTCACAGTCAAACTATGTAAAATCACAGTTTGGAAATACTGTTCATTTGTGCCATAAGTTCATGTGTGTGTGTGTGTTCACGGTGTGTATAGAGTGCAGTCAGCATGTGTGTATCTAGAGAAGATTGTACAAGTGTGTATTGTGAGCAGCTTGTGAATGTGAGAGTTGTGAGGGTGCTTTTGTTTTGTGGTCTGCAAAACTAATTTCAGTTCAATAGAATATGGGTGGAGATTGGCGAAGGAAAAGAGACCATCCAAACAGTGCAGAAGATCTCTAGACAGGAGGATCATGGTGGTCTAGTAGAAGTATCAACCTTCAATGGCTAGTCAACCCACCTTTTTGTGTTTCAAGAGACAGCGGCAAGGGAAGTGCAAAACTTCCTTCTCTTATGAATCTCTCTGTGCAAACAAATTGTGAGACAATTTGTAGCTGCTCAACTTCAATTACTGTGACTACATTTCTAATATCGGTCCATGATATGTGGAAGCTTTTACAAACTGATTTACAAACTCCTCTGTTTTTAAAGAAGCAATGCAATAACTCCAGCTGGCTTACTTTCCTTGTTAGGCCTTGTAAAACTGAAAAGCCTGGATCTAGAGTGATGCAGACAGATTCATGGGGTACTGGTGCATCTAAAAGGACTCCCCAATTCGGAGTTGTTCAATATTGGATGGTTATTAAATTAGAGAAGATGCTAAGATGTTCTAGAGTTTTGCCCTTAAATCCTTGGTGAATAGCATCTAGCACCCAGCTAAACAAGATGCATACCCTATTAAGGATGTGTTTTATTTTGCTTCTTTCCATAGACTCTTGTACTTGCACAATCACTGATGAGCACAGCCTTATGGAGTTTTAGAAGTCCATAATATTAGATCCTCTCCATTCCATAGTAAAATGGGTCCCTAATGTTCACTTCTGCAATTGGACTAGCGTTACTTGTATTCAACAAGCAATAGGGTACAACCACTTGAGCTGCAAGATATGCAATTAAAAGATTCCATCTCCCGTTCAATTGGTAATCTCTCATTCCTTGTGCAACTTGGTCTCTGGACAACAAAAATTTTGTAGGCTCAATTCTGCAGGAAATGTGCAGACTTCAAAGCTTAAAAAGGTTCTTCATCTTTATGTTACTAGCTGACAATTGATTGACTAGAATAATTCCTTCAGATTTGAGTCTTCTTACAAATCTCTAGTTCTTTTCTCTCGGCTCCAATAGCATTTCTGGTAACATCCCTCTGTCTATAGGAAATCTCTCCAACCTAGAAATATTGTGTATTGGAGATACTGCCCTTGAAGGTCACATTCCACCTAAATTGGGAATGTTGTCTCGATTGGTCTCCTTTACTCTGTTTGACAACTGCTTAACAGACCCTATTCCCTCCCTACAAAGCTCTCTAGTCTTGAGTTTCTATATCTACAGGGCAATCAACTGAAAGGTACCATCCTAGACACTATTGCCAGATGCACCCAACTTAGTAGCCATGATTTTTCTTTCAATCATCTCAGTGGAGCAGTACCATTAGATTTTAGTTGGCTTTTAGTTCTTCAAATGCTAAGTCCTTTATTTAATCAACTCGTCAGTGTGAGTGCTGTCACAATCCCCATTCTTCCAGCCCTCCAGAATTGTACAAGTCAACATCAAATATGGATTGATTACAATCATTTGACTAGATACTTGCCAAAGCAGCTCCCTAAAAATCTTACTCTCTTGGGACTAGATAGTAATAAGATAACAGGAAGTATACCTACACTTATTGCCAATATAACCAATATGAGGGACCTTAATTTTTCTTCTAATCTCCTTACGTACCACAATCTCATCCTCTTTAAGAAACCTTGAATAAGTTGCAAAGACTCTTGTTGGACAACAATGTGATAGAAGGAAACCTACCCAATGAGATTGGTGAACTAAAAATCCTTGTGAAGCTATCTATGAGTCATTATTTGCTTTCTGGAGAGATCACTGGGAGAATTGGTTTCCTTCAACAGTTGACACAAGTTGTGCTCAACCAAAACCAATTCTCCAGGAGTATCCCTACAAGTCACAGGAAATGCTACAAATTGAAATTGTTGGACCTCTCTAACAATCAATTCAGTGCACACATCCCCCATGAAGTGGCTAGTCTTGGTAATTTGCAGATATTTCAATTTGTCCAAAAACTCCTTCCAAGGACCTCTCCCTTGAGAAATCAGAAAGATGATTAATGTTCAAGCCATTGACATTTCAGCTAAGAGATCAGAAGGTTGAATTCCTGCCACTCTGGGAAGCTATGAACAACTTGAATATCTAAATCTTTCATCAAATGAATTGGAAGGCCCAATACCATATTCTCTCAGTGAGTTAAATAGTCTTGTGAGCATAGATTTTTCTTCCAATAAACCGTTAGGTTTGATCCCCACCTCTATGGAGCTCCTCAAATGCTTGAGGTCATGCATTTGTATTTCAATAATTTGAGCAGAGAGATCCTCAAACATGGCACATTTTATACTTTGACAGCTGCATCAATTAGGGGAAATGTGGGTCTGTGTGGGGAATGGATCCAGTTACCTCCATGCTCTATTTTGAATGCTCCACCAAAATACCCCAGTAATAGAATTAGAATAATAGAACCAGTGGCTGGAGTCATTACCTTCCTATTAGTTTGTTTAATGATCTTGGGACTAATTTATAGGAAGCGCAAGATCAAGTCTAATATTTAAAGGAAATGTAGAGAAACATTTTCTTTCCAATGTTAAATCATTGACCTTCATTGAGATATTAAACATACAATTGATGTGATCTATGGATTAGAGTATCTCTATCATGACTATTTTTAGAAAGTCGTTCACTGCAATATAAAACCAAGCAACATTGTTATGGAAGAGGACCAGACAGCACACTTTGCAGATTTTTGGCATTTCCAGAATAGTCTATGGTTTAAACAACAGTACTTGTGACTCACAAAGTAGTTCCACTCTAAATCTGAAAGGATCTGTGGGCTACATTGCACCAGGTATTGCATTTGGCTATGTAATTGCAATAATAGATAAATTTATCTACATTTCATATTTTAATTTCATTCATTTCATCTAATGAGATTCACTCTTTTACTTTTTATTCTGCATAGTATGGAATTGGTGGGAATGTGTCCACAAAGGGTGATATTAAGCTCTTGGAGATGGTAGCTGGAAAGAGTCCAACTAATGATATTTGTTTGTAGGAGGACTGAACCTCCACAAATGGATAAGCATGCATTTTCACAACAAATTGACAGAGATTGTCGACAAAGAAGAAAGAGATCATAAAATTGATAAAGCATTGTTTGCACCTTACATGAAGGATTTATGGGCTCTATAGGGTTCAACATATTGCCACAATTTTGACATTGATTAGACCCTATGCATCCTCGTCTCTGCATGAGCTATCATGGCAAGTCTCAATGAAAAACCTGTCTGCTAGAAAGTGATGGCCTGTAACTACTAAGATCATAATACTTATCATGACAAATTTGTTGGTAAGTGAAAAATTATGTTATCTACTCAAGTTATTTTTTCCTCTGTTTCTTACCATATTACATAATCTAAATATTCTATAGTATTTCTAATCATATTACACAATCTACCAAGAAAATGATCCATTCATGGAGTAAAGCCGCACATATAAAACTCCAGGATGAGAAGTGGCTTTGGGCAGATAATCAATAGCCCAATGCACAACAACCACTGGGAACCCAAATTTCACATTATCTCCTGGGTCATAATATCCTCCACTTAAGTCCACCTACCCCCATAACAAACATTATTTAGCTTTACCCATCTATGAAGACCATCATTCTGTCACAGATAAGTGAACAAATAAATAAATAAGAAATGAAGAGAATAGATCATACATTTTGATCAGTTCCATCAGCAAGGGCAAAATCTCCTCTCCATGTCATCCTCTAATTTGGAGAGAGTTTGACAGATCTCTGACCTTCAAGAAAGAGAATGGATTTAGTGAGAGAATCTATCTAATTATGCAATGAAGATGCAAATCTATCATTCTAGTTAACCACTCTTACTCTCACAGCCATTACCAAATACAAGCCCCTAAGCTCAAAACTAGTAGAGCTACTTTCTCACTCATTCTCGCTCCTACTAAAGACTACCAAATAAGAACATGATTCGTATCTGCTTAACTCACCAACGAGTGAATTTATGCGACTGCAAACCGATCAATTGAGGGATGATGCCACATTTTATTGTTCTATGCAGAAAACAATTTTTCATGTTTCGTATTGAAAACTAAAATTCATACCTAATGAACTACACACGGTTTGTAGTTTTCAGAATACTAAATCCACATACATTGATCAATTTAATAAACAATGATGGAATGATGAAAGATAATTATTTTAAAATCATAGCAGGGGAAAAAATAAAGAAAACCAAATTACCTCTGCTGAAGCCATTATCACTGGACTCAAATGTACTTTGAACGATGGTTTATTTGCACTCCGGAGATCTGATTGTTCAATAATTTTTGTGGGGATATTTTGAAAAAGATACCAGAACGACCTAATTAGGAAAAATATGAAAGGACACTCCCCTATTTATTACTTTCAAAAAGATTGCGAACTTTGCAGTAGGTGAGATTTCGTGATATACAAGTTACAGATCTAGTCAACCATGGTGTATGCATGCAGATCACGAAATAAATAGACAAGAAAAACTTCCTTACCTGAGATGCTCAAGGAAGTGATTTTATTCCAGAGTAACGAGAATCGCCCAAAAATCGCGTGAATCGACGATTCAGCAATCAAATTCATGGATGACGATTTTTTTGGAGTCGAAAATCGCCATCGCCGATTTCATTGGGTGAATCACCTGAATCGCCCAAATCGGCAATTCATCCAAAAAATCGCCCAAATCGCCTGATAAAATCACCAAGAAATCCCTTGCAGCCAGTACAGTATGGACTTGTAAAATTAAAAAAAATCACTTGTTTTTTTAAATTTTTTTTTGACCTATTCTTTTTGTTATAACCCTAAAGGGCCTTCTATTTGTTTAACATGAGTGGAAGAGAGGAAAAGTGAGAGAGAAGAAGAGAAAAGAAAAGCCATAGGTTTCTAACCGGCAAGAAGGAAGAGCACAAAAGAGATCAGCAATCCATTTGAAGAGCCCATCAATTGCATTGGGAGCATTAAGGAGCCAATCTCAGCACTCTTCAACTCATTTGCAAGAGGTAAGTGCTCATTTTTTTTTTGCATATTCGTGTATTATGCATTTTTTGTTAAATTTTTTTAATTTTCAAGATTTTTAGTTTAGATCTTGAATGTTCTTTATTTTTACTAAGTTGCAAACTAGGGTTTGTTGTTTTGCAGCTTTTATTAGCTTCAAACTTTGATATTTTATATTAAAAAAATTATTGCAGCAGCCTTTGCTTTCATTTTTCGCAAATTCGCAATAGGTAGAAAAGACGAATGTTGGAAATATAATTCAGAGTTTCCTGGAAGAACCAAATATCAAACAAAATGTATTTTTTGTAAAGAAAAAATAACTTCTGGGGGTATTTATAGATTGAAATACCACATTGCTGCTATACCTGGACACGATGTTACAATTTGCACTCACCAAACTCCTGAGGCAAAACGCACTTGCTTAATGGCATTAGAAAAAATTGAAAAAGACAAAGCCAATAGGAAAATGCAACTTGAAGGGTTAAGGGGTATTGGATCCCATGTTCCTGCATCCGCAGCCACATCCACATCTACATCTACATTAGCTTTTGAATCCGTAGGTTGTGTTGGAGAGGGTTCTTCTAGGCCTCATTTTTATTCTAGTTCTTCTGCTCGTGCTAGTGCTAGTGCTAGTCAGTCACATATTGAGACAGAGTCCCACACCAACCTATTTCACCCTAGAGTGTGGAAAAACAGAATGGATAGTTACTTTGTGCCCCACACTACTCCTGGTTCCCAACCACGCTTGAGGGCATGGATTTGAACAAGGAGATTCATGATGCTGCAAGAAAGGAGATATGCAAATTTTGGTACTTTTGCAACATTCCATTTATTGCAGCCAAGTAATTGATTCTTTTTTCTTTTTTTCCTTTAAAGTTAAAATTAAAAGTAAAAGTAAAACTTTAATTATATCTACTTGTTTTATAATTTGAGTCTTTGACATCTAAATTTTTATTTGTGACAGGGCTCCTTATTGGTAGAACATGATAGATACGGTTGCTATTTGTGGCCCGAGGTTTAAAGCCCCAACTGAGGTTGAGTTGAGCGGATACCTCTTGGATGAGATGGTAGAGGACATGAGGGCTGAGCTTGAGGAGAACCGAAAGGAGTGGATTGCAAAGGGTTGCACCATCGTGACTGATGTTTGGACAGATAGGAGGAATAGAACACCCCTCAATTTTCTTGTATCCTGTGGAGGTGATTGATCATTCTACTTTCTTACATACATAATTGTAAATTTTGATTTGTTGATGATCCATTTAATATTCTAATTCGTTGTTTTGCTACTTGTAGGATATACCATGTTCATCAAATCCATCGATGCTTCCGCACATGTAAAAAATGCCACACACTTATGTGAGGCTATTGAGGAAGTCATATCAGAGGTGGGAGAACAAAATGTGATCCAAGTGGTGATGGATAATACAGCAAGTTATGTTGCTTCAGGTAAACTTTTAACTTTTCAAATTTTGAAAATAAATTTATTTGAATTTTGAAATTTGAATTTTTAATTGACTTAAAATTGTTGTAGGTAAACTTTTGATGGAGAGGCACCCCACCATATTTTGGTCCCCTTGTGCAGCACACTGCATTGACCTCATGTTGGAGGAAATTGACAAATTTGAGTTTGTCAAGTCATGTGTGGAAAGGGCAAAAAACATATGCAAATTCATTTATAATCATTCATTTTTCATTAGCGCAATGAGGAAGTACACAGAAGGCAAGGAGTTAGCTCGCCCAAGTATCACGAGGTTTGCCTCGAATTTCATCACCCTGCAGTCCTTGTTGACATCAAGGGATGAATTGAGGAGCATGTTTGTTGGGCGGAACTGAATTTCCTCTTCCTATGCTACGACCACTGCAGGGATAGATGTGGCAAATTGCATATTTGATGAGGATGGTTTTTGGAAACCTGCTAGAGAAATCCTAAAGGTAAATTTATTGCATTTTAACATTTAGTATTTTACTTTTACTTTAAGTTATATTATTTTATATTTAAGTTTTGACTCAAATTTTTTGTTTTACTTTATATGTAGGTCACTGAGCCCCTTGTAGCTTTGTTACGAACTGCTGATGGGGAGAAGCCCTCTATGGGCTACATTTATGAGGGCATGAATAGGACCAAGGAGGCCATCAGAGCCCAATATGCAGGAGTGCAGGAGAGGTATGGCCCTATTTGGGACATCATCGATAGGAGATGGCAGAATCAGCTCCATCGACCCATCCATGCAACAGCTTACTTTCTGAATCCGGCATTTCATTTCCGTCTTGAGTTCAAGGCGAATGCGGAGGTTCTCACTGGCTTATACACAGTGATTCAGAGGTTGAGTAGCGATGAAGATAGCGCTACTGCGATTGTTGAGCTAGATCAGTTCAACAATAAAGAGGGGCCACTTTTCTCTAGCAGGATGGCCATAAATGCCCAGACAACACTACAGCCAGGTAAAAATTAAATAATATATTCAATGTTCATGAATCTAGATTCTAAACTTAAAGTAGATTATGTAATTTTAGAGTTAACTTGTAATTTGTAAATGAGACTAATTGTTTCTATTTTCCCTTATTGTAGATAGATGGTGGCAAATGTTTGGAGCCACAACCCCAAAATTTCAAACAATTGTCATCTGTATTCTGAGTCAGCCAAGCAGCACTTCTGGATGTAAGCGCAATTGGTCCATGTTTGAGCACATCCATTCGAAGAGGAGAAATAGGTTGACAGTGCAGAAGTTGAATGATATTGTTTTTGTTCATTACAACCTCCGTCTTAGGATCAGACAGATTTTGGGCACTGACTCCTCTCCGATCATTCTGGAGGAGATTGATTCAGAATCAGAGTGGTTCACAGAGGTGTGGATCCAGTCTTCACCGAGGAAGACCAAGCGTGGGTTGACCAGATGGATATAGAGGCTGAGGCAACTAGAGCACGTTCTTCAGGCATTGGTAGACGCACACGTGCATGCACAATCACAGGCCCTAGCGACATTCGTGAGCCTATCTTACATGCAGGAGATATGGCTTGGCAGTCCTCTAGGACCTACATTAGACGCCTTGCTACTAGGCAGACTGGATACTCAGAGGCTGAGGTTGAGGCTGCAGCCGAACTTCAGGATGATGTTGAGGATGATGATGATGACTATGAGTCTGAGGCTTGAGCTAGAGCCTTGTTTTTATATTTTGTTTGCAGATATTGATACTGAACTATTGATAGACATATGTTTCGAACTTTCATGGATCTTCATCTTAGATTCTTACATACATTTATGATTTGATGTCTTATGGATCATCTTACATACATTCTATGATTTAAATCATTATGATCATTTGATTTCTATTTACTTCAGCTAGCCTACAATTTACATTTTAGATAACATAGTTATGTATGTGATGGATTTTATGTTCCATGTTTATGTATGTTAAGTTTTAACTTCTATTTGATGATGTTATAGTGTGTTTAAGTTATATTCAATAAAGGGTGCATGAAATAAGTTTTAAATTGTAAAAATCTTTAAATTTAAAGGGTTTTTCCAAATTTGCCAATTCATCACCGATTCATTGCCGATTCACGATTCGATTCGACCTTGCCGATTCTGATCCGATTCCGATTCTTGTTACTTTGTTTTATTCTTAAGACTTCATGCGCCACAGCTTCTCCAAACCACTATAACAACACCCCATAGCAATGAATGTAAATATGATTTAGTAATCTTATTCTTCAGATTTTTTAATTACTAGTTTTGTACTTATTTATAGCTTAAAAAATGGCATATGTAATCTTACACATGCAAGTACCAACTCTAGTCTGAAAATCTCAACCGTACATATAGAAATTATCAAACAGGAAAACTATTTGCTTTCCTCACTTAGGAAAGATTTAATCAACCTCTAAATTATAAATTACACCATCAAAATCAACACACAAAGCCCAAAAACCCAATATCCAAGCGTAGTTCTTCTTCACCTTGTAACGAAAGTGTTAAAAAATTCAAAATGACCCATGACTGGGCATTTATGTAAAATTTTCAACAAACAAAAGCACGGGAATTTTGCAATCCTACCTAAGAGAACCACACAATATTTCACAAACATATGTGAATGGATAGATACCTATCTGTTGGTAGATGTGTGGAAAATAAATATTTGGTCTGTCATCATTTCCATACTCGGCACTTTCAGAACTTTCTTAGAATCATAGAAAATTGTACAGTCTAGTGATCTCTGCATCATAATTGACACAATTAATATTCATTCCTTGCTGTTACAATATATAGAATTCAATTTGATTTTTATGGAACACAGTTATGGGCATGCATCAAGTCATGGCTCTAAGGGAACCACCACTAAATGGAAATCTCTCTTCCTGGGAAAAAAATGGAAGTCTTTTGCAGGGCCAAATAATCTGTCATAATTATTTTTTAAAGCTCAGCTATGAAATAGAGCATTTTATTATAAAGATGTGTATGTAAAATAGAGCTGAAATTCTATGTTAATGTGATATTTATAAATCATATTCTAATGTTCGTCACTTCTATTAATTTTTCTTCTTTCTCTGTAATTTTGTTAAGATTACAACTAATAGAATTAAGACAAAGACTTGATATAATTTCTGTGCAGAAAATGTAGGAGGAAAGTAAATATTGTATAAATAAGAAGATTGGGGAGACATATTTCTCTAGAACAAAAAAGAAAAGAACATAATGACTTTTAAAAATAGAAGTCAGAGATGACTTCAGGAGATTACCTAAGTATAGTTCAGGTCACCAAATTCACAACAAGAGAAACAATCATAGCTAGCAGAAGCATACTTCCTCAACATATCCCAAATCACAGGAAAATGAATTGAGTAATAGGTATAACTGCCTTCTTTCTTGGGCATGTTTGTGATAGCACATAAACCAATTTAGTGCTGGAATGCAGTGTATCTACTCATCAAAATGCATAGGGCAGAGATGTATTACTTATATTTGGATATTTTATAGAGAGAAGATCTAATGTTATGATAAAGAAGAAGTTGTGAAATTACTCAGTGAGACTCTCTTTTGTTCCATTAAGCAATAAAGAGTAGACAAGCTCTAGCTAAAAGTGTGAAAAGAAAAAAAGAAAAAAAGGAAAAAAGATACCTTCTTTAGGCAGACACATTCTCTTGTGCACAGATTTGCTTCCCCCTTCACTAAGGTAAAAGAAATTGACATCCATCCATGATTTGAATTGTGAAGAGTGGAAAAGAAAAAAGACTGTGAAAGGAAAAAGAAAGGTTATCCCTATCCATGTTATCGCACTACAACATAGAAGGGGGTTGAAATTTGAAAACAAGGGTGTCGAGAGCCACAACACCAAATGTTCTTTCCTTGATAGGTATTTGTTCAGGCTTAAAATCTCGAGTGCCTTGCTACTAAATTCATTAAACAATAATAATCAGATTGAATATTTTTTGAAAAAGCAACCATAGGATGGGAGTTTCAATTTGCACAAAAACTAGTCACAACATCATTCCTTCACATATTAATACTATTTGAAAAGAAAATGAATGACTACAGAGTCAGAAAACAGGAAGAGACACAAAGATGATAACCAAAAAAATATTTCAAATGCAAACATCCAAACAGTTGAACAAATTGATAGAAGAGGATATTTAACAGTTTATTCCTGAACAATGGCAACATTATAAAACTCAGTGAAAAGTAATAAAAAATAAAATAAATAGTCTTTCTACAAAAACATATGGACAGCATTAAGGATGAATTCAAGAAGATAATTTTCAAAAGTCATTGCAAAATGACTTGTACACATAACAAACTTCAAGAATGGTATGTTTACACTTGGGTTTCAATAAGAATGTAAAGAGGATGCATCTTGAGTAACAATAGCAATCACAAACCTTGGGGATTTTTGAGATCCTTCTGATTTTAATGCTCTCTAGAAAAGTCTTCATGCCTCCAGCAACATCTCCAATTCTGGGTCCTTTGGATCAAAATATGATTCTTGCTCCTGAGCATATGTTTCAGGTGACATATAAGTATTCTCTCCCAAAGGTTCTGCTTTGAACAAGTTGAAGAGAAAGTTGCCTCACCATAACAGTTCCCTTCCCCGTAATTATTTCCTGATTTCCTTCTCTTCTTCTTTCCTCTTTGCTTCCCTTTGTTTTCTTCAGGCTTTGAGTTATTTTCTAATGCATTGAGGCCATCATTACTGCGCTCTTTATCACCTAAAGGTTTCTGTTTGGTTGTACTAACAGAAACAAGATTTTCTCATAGAACATACAAGGAAAGAGCGCAAGTTGCCTCCAGAGCCAGAACTTTCCTAGATTCCTGCAACATCCATAAACCTGGTTTGTGTTAGTTACACCATTTGAATCTTTTCAATAACAACTTTCTGGAAAATCAATTCCACTTTCTCCTTCAAATCACCAACACTAGCACAATTTTGGAAAGCCTTTTCACTCAATTCCACATAGCACCAAGCCTCTCATTGAATTTCATATTACTCTTTTCCCTGTGGGTATGGAATATTTTATTTTCAAATTGGCTATTCTTTTCAAAAGTAATTACCAACTTAAAATAAATCAAATTAATTTCATTCAATTTGTTTTATTTCAAACACAATTAGCACACCTTTATCATTATATATATAATTATAATTTTCACAGAAAGATTTTGCTGGATAATATTCCCAAATTAGCTACTCATTTACAAAGTATTTACCAATTTATTTTAAAACCACAATAAAAAATTTTAATTGCATTTAAAATTTTCACGAATTTACTGATGACAAAAAATAGGAAATTACAATGAGATTATATTGGTAATTCAAAATGTTGTGAATTTGTTCATATTCATATATTTTATAGAAGAGTGCAGAAATTTGTAGCCTACCATCCATGTGACTACAATATAGAGAAAAGAAAGCAATTTACTAAAAGCCATCTTGCACAACGAAAAAAAGAAATTTCATGTCTTAAAGCTCAGCACTGAAGAATGTCGTAGAGTTCTACAGGCTTACAATAGGTGGCTAAGCTTTCTTCAGCAACATATTTCTCTTTAAGTAACAGAAAAATTGGCGATTCCTGAAAAAAGTATTACAGAATTATATTGACTTGTTTCTTCAGTTCTACAGTTTGCAATATATAATTTATAATGAATAACCTGCATAAGAATTGAAAACCTTAGCAAAAGTATTGGTCATAGATGTAGAATCACATTCATATGGTTGCCAGCTTGATGAATCCACCATAGCAGTAAGGTCAAATTTAAGATAAGGCATATTTATAGCTTACTGGAAAGCGAAAAGCAAAAACATAATCATCTAATATACAAAGTTAGAATGTTGCAGGCATCCACTTGCCTTAACAATTTCATAACAAGATTTGATGGTCATTATCATCTATACATGTTGTCTGGTCACTTTGGATCATGTGACATACAGATTGAGAATGCCAGCTTCTATTTTTATTGCAATTATAATTTTAGTTATATTTTGTTTGGCATCCTATGATATAAGATTTATTACTTGTATTTAACTTTTTATAGGGCCTAAACTTCTAAGAACCCTTTTGCACTCTATTTATTTACACGTTAAGAGCCTGTAAGTTGGAAGCATTAGCAATTTTTTGTCCAGTGCATTGCAGCCACCAGAACCACTTGTAGTATGTATTTAAGCACCTTCTAATGTACTGATTCATTTTTTGTTCAAACTATACAGACGATGGGCTGAGTCTTCTCATACGTAAATGATTTTTATTTAGTTCTACGATGTGTTGGATACAATGCTTAAAAAAAACTAAATATTCAGTTCATCTTATCTACATTCAATGTTCAGTTGTGTTAAATAAACATTACCTGCAACCCTTGTTGATTGAAGTCCTCCTGCTTCTATGATTTTCATGTACCTACAATCATATAGCACTAAAGCCTACAGTTACATAAAACACAAAAAATAGATATATCTCCACATCTATTAAAGCCTAGAGTTACAAATTTGTGGGTTTTGATACTGATTCGAGTTGTCCCATCTGTTCTGTAAGAGCATCCATGTTTGCCTCTTTTTCAAACAATTTTAATCATTATGTGGTTTTTCATCTTGGTCCATAAGATTATCACTCATCTCAGAGTCAACTTCTTCTATATCCCCTGAATCTAGGCTCTTTGTGAAAAATTGCTCCCAGAAGTCGACATCATCCATACCTGATAAAATAGTAATACCATCAAATTCAATATCTACATTACCCTCTGACCAAAATTTCTCTGCATCAATAGCTATATTCAGAGCTATTTGCTCGGCATTAACATCTTTGTTGTCTGCTTGATAGCCATGTACTCTTTAGTCAGAAGACTGCCATTGTGATTAACAGTTGATTGGTTTTACATTTGAGGTAAATCAGGTTGAGAGGTAGGAAAATAAATTCTTGCACATGAAACAATTGGTTCTGTCAAGATAAAAAAATGACTAAATATTAGGCAGCCATGAAGATGCAAACATTTAGGCAACCCTTAGGATACAACTATATCAATAGCTATATTCAGAGCTATTTGCTCGGGATTAACATCTTTGTTGTCTGCTTGATAGCCATGTACTCTTTAGTCAGAAGACTGCCATTATGATTGACAATTGATTGATTTTATATTTGAGGTATATCAGGTTGAGAGGTAGGAAAATAAATTCTTCCACATGAAACAATTGGTTCTGTCAAGATAAAAAAAATGACTGAATATTTGGCAACCCTTAGGATACAACTATCTCTGGCGAACCAAGCAATGCAGTGTTGATAGTACTATGAATGCACGAACATTAGAGATGTCTGGTGAAACACAAAGATTATAAAATTTTGATGTTGCATGCATCTCAGTGAAAGTTGCGCCAGATTGTTTACTTTGGGATTTCTCATCTCCAGTCTCAATTGCTTTGCCAGCAAGAAATTCATTTTCCATTCCATTTGATGATGATTCCAATTTGCTAGATGGGTCAATGTTAAAAATTTGCATGAACATGGATTTGGAATCACTTAAAGAGGAATGGTACTTTACAATCTAGCCATGTGGAGGTGCATGCTATCCATCCTATGAGTTTACCTCTCACTTAAGGAAACTAGCTTTTCTTGTTCCCTGCTGCAATTTAGATATTATTTTCATTCTGATGGATAAGTTGTGTCAGACATCCAGGATTTTGCATAGTCGTAATGATATCTAAATCTTCCCTCCTTCTCATCCCATTTCCTCTCAAGATTTCTCATTACTGATTCCCTGATTTGAGACGAATAGGAAGATTACGAATAGCAACATAACTTTTTAAATACCGAGAACAAAACTATTAATGACTCTAGCCAGCTAATAGTTTTTAACAAGAATGATCTCTGGATTCAATTGCTTAGAATCATACAAGTGATATAAGAAATTATTCTCAGATATTTAACTCATAAACATGGAAGGATTTGGGAAAATAAACTTTAGAAATCCGACTGAGAAGCTTAGAGGACTTGTGGGATTAAAACATGAGGGTTACCCACCTGGTTTACGAAGAATTTCTTGCAAGAAAGTTTCTTATTAAGAATGTACAGAATCATGTATCTATTTTAAAATCTCAAGAATTAGAAAAGGAACTTTATGATTCTTCATCAAGTTCCCTGACAACAGAAAAGAGGCTTGCTATTTTGGATAAAATCTTTGCAGGATATCATGGTGCCAGGTGAAATGTTCAGGATGATCTTGTCATTACAGATAATACTAAAGATGTGAAGGTGGATCTCAGTAGCCTTGGTAAGGTAGTTAGAGGTGTTATAATTCAACGTGCTATGGAGCGCAATCAACTACGTTTGAGTCTTGCAAATAGTGAGCTTAGTTATCAACAACAGAGCTTGCATGACAATAAGGATGAAAAACTGGCAAAGATAAGAGGAGTTTGTCCACTTGTTTTATATCCTAATTCAGAATGCAACATATTTATCTAATTTAGAATCTTCTAGGAGGGATAGAAAGGAAGAAGAAGCAGCATTTTCTAAGAAGCTAGAAGTAAAGAGTCGGGGCCTCCGAGAAGAAAAGGTCCTTTTATGTGGCCAAATCATACATCTTAGCAAGAAAACGCACAGAAACTTATAGACTTTATTCTTGTGCACTTGAGAAAACATACAAAGGCGACATATCTGTTCCAGCATCAAATTATAAAATAATTTCTTTAACGTACATGATACATGCAAATGGCAGTTAATATGAAAAAATGTTTTGAATAAAAAATTGGAGCCCATATTGATCAATAGAATTATTGAAGTCACCACAATTAGAAAGGCCCCAAGAAAAAGTTGAGGTTGGTGTTCTGTACTAAACTAAATTTGAATAAGAATTGCTAATTTTATGGCTCTCAAATGAGTTTCGCCTTGGCATGCACCCAAACACTTCCAATTCCCAACAAAAACTGACAACATGAGGACCAATTCTCTGGCCCAAATAGAAAAAACTAATACACAGGAAGAAACTCTTAAAGAATCCATGTCTATCAATAAAAAACTTTCTTCCCTTGGAAACGTTATATTTTCATTAGCAACCAAAATCATCCATATTCCTTACGGAGCTATAGGATTGTATGAGAGGAGGTTCAAATGCATCAATTTTTGTGCAAATTAGTCTCAGTGAATGAGACTCAGGAGAAACTCTAAGCTCATTGAACTTTGAGCCATAGAACTAGGTCTTCCAAAGAAGCAACTTGATTCTAATCAACTTTTGAAGTACAGACGAATATTCAGAAAGGCCAAACAACAAGTAAGAATGAAGTTTGACATTAAAATGTACAAAACATGAAAGCTAATCTCAATGGGAGGGAGCAATTATGTAGAGAGCTTCACGATGTGATAAAGGAACTAGAAGCATAGCTTGAAACCATGCATAAAGATAACCAAGAATAGTTAGAAAAAGAAAACATGTAATCATTTGAAAAGATAAACGAAAGAGAACAGTTTTGCATACATCTCAAAGATAATGTAAAATAACTTCGAGGGCAATTGGATTCCAAGAGAAAATAACAAATGTTGTCACAAAATTTGTTAGATAAACCACCAATGGTCCTTCAATTAGTGTTCTGAGAAGCATCCTTGAAAATTCTACTTTTAGAAAAAGAAAACATGTAATCATTTGAAAAGATAAACGAAAGAGAACAGTTTTGCATACATCTCAAAGATAATGTAAAATAACTTCGAGGGCAATTGGATTCCAAGAGAAAATAACAAATGTTGTCTCAAAAGTTGTTAGATAAACCACCAATGGTCCTTCAATTAGTGTTCTTGAGAAGCATCCTTGAAAATTCTACTTTTAGAATGGATGAAAATAATAAGTTAGCTCCATTAACAAAGAATAAAACGGAATCATATTACAAAAAGAATGTGATAACAGTAGCATGTAACTAATTAATAATTAGGAAGAAGAAATTAACTAAGGGAAAAGGATCAGCAATTGGAGAAATAAATGATTGTCCATCAATTAGAGGGTGAGGGAAAAATGATTGAATACATTCCTTTTAGAATATATCCCACTCTATCAAATCCTTTAACATGAAGTAAATCTAAGTGACTCTTAAGGGCAATTCAGTTGTAGAAAATTACCCAAAAGAGGGAATTAATAACAAAGATCGACTTTTATAACTCCTCTAGAAGAAATATGTCAAGCTTCAGGCCCAATATTTTCAAATTTGAATGAGAATGGAGAATGAAGAATAGGAATGGAAAACTGCAATTCAATCTTGTTTATCCTTTGTTTGGTTATGCAAGCTTAAATTGGAATAGGGTTAACTTGCAATCGGCGCCATTGAAAAATCACTAAAATATTTGAAAATATTTATGAAGATGCAATCAGCGCCATTGGAAAATCGTTGAAATATTTGAAAATATTGAAAACAGAGTTCCAGCGCTCACCCCAAGTCAAAGCGGATTTGAAAATTTAATCAAATTTGAGAAAGTTAAAATGAATTCAAGAATAGCAATTCTAATTACAGGTATTTTTTGGAATGGACAAAAGCTCATTTTGGGGCTAAAATGAGAATACGTTTTCCTATTCCATATTCCTATTCCACGCACCAAACAAAGAATACAAATCATATTCTAATTTCCTATTCCTATTCCGGTTGTATTCCAGCAACCAAACGGGCCCTAAGATAGTTTGTAAGTCATATATATTATTTTTTATATAATATGAAAGGAAATGTAAAATATGAAAAAAATATAAACAAAGTCAAATTGGAAGGTCACTTGAGAACAATCATTGAAATTGTGCCCATTTAATATCCATGACACTAAATGTGAATAGTAGAGTAGGGGATCCTAACTAGTTGATCATATTTGAAAGCTCACCATGGAAAAGATTCATACAAATTTACTACATTTAATTTTCTTTGACCAAAAACATATATAATTATGAAACTAGTACTAAATAAAAAATCGGATTCATTATAAAGAAAAGCATTTTATAGGAAAACAACGTGGGAATTTATAGTAAATTTAAGATTTTAAAAGAGGACTACAAGCCATAGATAACTATTTACAATAGGGATCATCCAAATTCTTAATTAGCAAATATTGACTAAGAATATATTAGGAATGCTTCATGGCATTATAGAGTGCTTTAAGAGAACTCTTATAGAAAAATCCTAAAGATAATCAAACACCCAATCAAAATATGACACCATTTCAAAAAGTTATTTGACTCTAGATTTCAAAGTAGAAGATAATGTGAATGATGGGTGTTCATTGATTTCTTGTTGTTATGTTGTAGTTGCTTTTGAAATTTTAATGTATATTAATCAAATGATTTAAATTTGAATTATTTTTAGAATGTGCAATAGTTCAATCACAATTATTACTAAATAGAAACAAGAATAAAATAGATTAAATTAAAAAAAATTAAGTTTAAAAAATATTAAATGAAAAAATAAAATAGAATCAAATTTATTTAAAAGTATATATTGTGCTATGTTAATTTTTTATTTTGTAATATAATAAAAAAATGTAAAATTAAGTACATATTATGTAAGAATAACATTTTGAGAAAAGAAATAAATATCTAATACATATTATTTAACTATATAAATATTTCTATATTTATTTAAATATGATATTGTCATAATGTATTTAAGACATTTAAATTTTGTACATTTCTATTATATTTTTTCTTTAAGATTACAGTTACATGTCCCTCATCATGTTTTATTGAAAGTCATGAATGTCAAAGATGTTGGTTGAATTGCTCTAATTTCCTCAAACATTTATTGGTCGGGCAGGTCATACTGTGCAAAGAGTAGTAATATTTTGGGGCAGAGGATACATGAAACTAGTAAAT
This sequence comes from Cupressus sempervirens, assembly GCA_028749045.1. Lineage (NCBI taxonomy): Eukaryota > Viridiplantae > Streptophyta > Pinopsida > Cupressales > Cupressaceae > Cupressus > Cupressus sempervirens. Next base: position 748,456,968 of record CM053784.1, read on the forward strand.
TGACCCCAATATACCAAGCTATTAGAAATCTGCCACAAATATTAACCACAAATGAATGCCTAACAAAGAAACCCTAAATAGTTATTTGGCATCAAGATGCCTAAAGTACACATTTTTTGTTCAACTACCATTTTTGTAAGGATTAAGGAAATTTAAGGTGCGTGGAATTTGTTTATTGATTTTGGTATGGTTTAAATGAAAAGCAAGATATGCTAAAAATTAAGTGATGTGCCTGATATGAATCAATTATCTATGAAGATTTAGAGTTGTTTGAAAGATTTAAATTTGTTTTTATTATTTTTGTTTGTAAAGCATGGGTGAGAGTACACACACACACACAACCCATTTACCCTTACCTTGCCTATCTTACCTTATAATAGTAGGGGATAGGGGTAGGGATCTAGGTAAGTTACTCATACCCTCCTCTACTAGGTTCATCTAGGTACATAAGGCTATGGGTGGGTGGGGGGAGATAGCCCTACTATTCTAAAGGGGATGTGGGAACCCATAGAATTTCAAGACCTGCATTGGTAACTAATTTTGTTAGGTATCGAGGCAAGTGCACCATTAGTTGAAGAAGTAGTATTACACACACACACACATTTCTATGTGTGTATATATGTGTATATGTATGTATATGTATGTATGCCCAAATACTACACCCAACCAAACTTATAGATACAAATTTTAAGAGCCCTCCATTTTATTGTAGTAACTTACTTTGAGATCTACAATTAAACATATGTTCGAATCTCAAGAGCTCTAATTATATATTATATATCCTTATTTTTTATCATTAGTATTATACCCTTATCCTAATCTTCATCTTATCTCTTCCTAATGAAGAGCAATATTTATATTTTAATATTGATCATTCTTATGTTTCTTTCCTATTTGACAAAAAAAAATTCAAAACCGCAGTGGAAAACAACTAGGATCTAAAGTCTTATGCTTCTCATAGAGATTTTTTAGGATTTCAAAGTTTATAATATTCCAAGAGTGTGAACTTGTTTGAGGCTATCTGGTAAACTTTGTGCATTGAAAACTTATGTAATTAACAATAAGTTGTTATTGCTGCTGGCAGAAGAAGAAGACAAATGTTGCTCATCTGCCAAAGCCTCCATATCCTTCTCCACCACCAACAACAGATGATCCATCAGTTCAAACTGGAAAAGAGTCGTCTTCATCCTCACATCCTTCACTTGAAGGTGGAACATCCTAAACCTCGCCAACACTGGCAGAAGTCTTCAAGAGCTTCGTAGATACGGACATTGATAAGGCAGATGATTTCATCAACGCCATTCAACAACAACTAGTAATTAGTTGTAAAATTCATTTCCTTTTTCTTCAAACAATCTTAACTATGATGATCTTTATTGTGTATTTATTTCCTTTTATTTGTTCTCTTGACAAAATGCACAGGACACTCCAAGCACAAGTTCCTCTAATACAGATAAGTTGTCTAACTAGGCTCCCTTTCTTCAGAGCGGGGCTACATTTCTTAGATTTGCTAGCGATCGTACAGAAAAAACTGACACTGAGGTAAAGTTATCTGATAATATAATGTCTACTTTTTCATTATGCTTTCAGTAAAACATATCTTCTACTTATTATTGTTTTACAGGGCAATTTTTCTGGTATAAAACAAGTCTAAAAAAATGCAGGAGATTTACTTCAGCATATTGGGCAACTGCATTGGGCAATTGTAGGAATTTCTATCATGGGCAACTAATGTATGTATTCAAAGTCCTATTTTAATATTTTAATATTGATCATTCTTATGTATCGCATCATTATTCATTCAACATATTCCATTAGCTGAGGCTTTTTCCCACTACATTTCTATTCTTGCACTAATACTTACAAATATTGACAACCTATCTGACACTAAAACATGTTCTGGTAAATCAATTCTGGTTAAAGGTTTTTTTATTTGCCAAATCTGCTAAGATATGATTCAAAATAAGATTTGATTTTCTCTATCAAAATTGGATTTGATTTGGGTTTTTTTCATGTTTTAATAATTTTGTTAGTGTCTTTCTTGTTCCAGCCATGGTTATGTTTAGATACAGACTTGGATTGGGTTCTAAAAAATGTGTAAATGTAAGATCCATGCACTTTTGTACGGATATGAAAGATAAAATATTATCAAATAGCCAAGAGCATAAAAAATTGTATGTATCCAAGGAAAGGTGAAAATATAAGAATATGCTAAGGAATTTATCTAAAATTATTTTGTGCAAAAACTGACACTCGGTGTACGAGATTGCTAAGAGGTAAGAATAATCTCAATCAAAGTTCAAAGTTCTGAATGAAACTCAAATATATATATACATGAGTCATCTTGCAGTACTCACAACTTAAATAAATTTTGAGTCAGTGCACCATATAACTACCTAATGTAGAACAAGATTTAGTATGCAAAGAACATTAACAATGAAGTAAACATTCACAAACCAAAACTAAATTCACATATATGTTTAGACAAAGAAAAGAAAATAAGAAGTGCAAACCTCAAAAGAGAAAACACTCCATGCTTTCTTGATTTTGTAGATGTGTCCTTTGATGTGGATGTATGCTCAAGATGCTCAAAGCTGCTTCAATGGAGATGGGTAATGGCAAATTGGTAGCTTTGAGAGCTCTCAATTTGGCATTATAAGGGTATGGATATGGATTTTGGCTCTCAAAAGGGCATGATAACTTTAGCTCAAGGATTGTTGTTGAAATGGCTTGGGATGGGATTCAATTTATAGGCCAAAGGGTAAAGGGATGGAGGGCTTAGATGCAAGGATGGGGAGATGGTTAAGGAGGGCTAAGATGCACTCAAAGGGGAGTACATGGATTGTGCTTGTTTAGCACCAATGGGAAGGTGACACTTGTCACAAGGAGGATGAGTGTGAGAGGGTAGGGTAAAGGGTTGGTTAAAAGCATGATGAGTGGGGTTGAGTATGTAAGAGAGATGTAAGAGGAATGAGCGTGGAAAAGGAAAGAGTGTGGAAGAGGGAAGAGTGTGGAAGATGGATGTAAGTGTCATGAGTGGGCTTGTAAGAGTCTTTTATGGTTTGTAAGAGCACTCATGACTTGGTGGTTGGGATTTTTGAGGGGAGACTTTGCTTTGGTTTAGGAAAGTCTTAAACTTGTTTAGGGAATGTGACAACATTAGGGGGTGGATTAGGCTTGGGTTTAGGATTAGATTAGGGATGTTAGAGATGTGCAAGTGGATGGCATTAATGAGAGTGGGTGAGTTAGTGGCTAGGCTTGGTTAGTATGGGTGGATGGGGTGGATTAGGCTAAATGGAGGATTAGGGATAGGTTAGGGGTTTTTGGATTTGAGGATTTTATTTATCAAATATATTTATTTAATAAATGGGGATTTTTGGAATTAGATAGAAGAATAGGATTTAATTGATAAATAATAGGTTTATTTGATTTATCAATTAGGACTATAGATGATTAATTAAATTAATCAGCTAGGGATGGCAAAGGATTAATTAAATACGAATTTAATTAATGATGCCTTTAGAGATGGCTAAATTAGATTACCAAAGTGGTGTAATCAAATTTAGGTGTCTACATTTTGCCCCTCTTTGACGTAGTGTTGAGACAACACTATTTCAAAGAAGTTCGAATGAAGATGACACAAAGAAGATGTTTTAGCAACAAGGTTGCCCCAGTCTCAAATAAGAAGAGGAGAGACTAGACTTCGATGATGCCCCCTCAAGAAGGTGGCGAAGAGATAAAAGAGGCTCGACGGCTTCTTGAAAAGTACAAGAATCTGAGATGAGCAAGGAGACTCAGATTGGCTTAAGAGAAGAGGTTTAGTTGGCTCAAACTCTCACTATGGGAGAATGATAAAGGGAAAATTAGAGGCACAAGAGTAAAGCAAGCTTAAGACTTTCCAGGATTGGGGGGGGGGGATGGAGAAGCAGAGCGCTATAAAAGGAATCCATGGATAGGGGGATAAATGATGGAATGATAAAGTTGATGCAACAGGATTTCAAAGAGTCAGATTGGCGGAAGATGGGTTTTCAAAGATCCCTAGGACTAGGATTGTGGATCTCGAAAGATGAGGCTTGGTGGATTGATTTGATTGGTGGATCCCTACGACTAGGATTGTGGATCCTTAAAGCTAAGCGTGAGGAGTGATCCAAAGAGATACTAATGCATAAACTGGGATAGGTGCTGGATATGGATGGGGGATAATAGAGATGAAGGGAATCCATTGAAGCTTTTTGAGTGGGGGGATACTTCAAAGAGAAGTACCACCATGTAGTTGAGCACTAGATTTGCTATAGGACTGTTGGTTAATTGCCAAGGTTACCAAGAACATCAAATCTTTTTCACCAACCGTCCAAAGGACTGACGAACTGACTCGAAACAAACATGCAAGGATTGCACCAATATCACACATGAATCCCAGAGGAAGCAACGTGGAAACGACACTAGGTAACCCACAAGCAGAAAAAGAAAACAAGCAAAAGACTTGGGTAAGTGCACAAAGTTGTGGTGCCAAAAGGGGGGTATAAGTGGACAACTTTTTCCTGAAATCAGCAAATTCTGGACTTCAACAAGAATTTGAAGATAGTTACGCTCAAAATTTTAAGATATGACAAAAACAAAAGTCGTAGTCCTTTGAATCTAGTTTCTAAACTACTAATTTTTTTTCAAAATGGTTTAGTTTTAGGTCCTCAAAAAAGGGGGCCACAAAAAGTGGTACTTTTTATTCCAAAAAAACATAACATAGTACAAAGTGTGGCCACCCTAAAATTTTAACTTTTTTTTTGAAATTCTTGAATCGCTCCGGTCAAAAGTTACCTAACACTATGTAGTTTATCCCAGATTTTTCGAGTAATTTTATAATGTGTATTTTTTTTTTAATGAATTTTTAAATTAGACCCATCCCAAAAACGTGAAATATCTGTGTGCTCCCCCTAGAAATGATTGAAAACTAATCTAAAATCAAAACTTTTTTTTTCAAAGTGTGTAGAATGGAGTCTAGTTTCTAAAAAACTAAGTTGTTACAAAATTAGATGAATGAGCTAAAATCTACAGCCCAATTAGTACATGGTGGTTTTTGACAAAAAATGAACATACATTCAAAAGAAATTACAGATGAAAGACTTAAAATAGTTCAAATTAAAAATAAATTATATGGTTAGATAGCTAACACAGAGACCTATAATGTTATGTAACCTGATCTTATCGATACCCAACCACGAAGAATCTTGAAGGGGAGCACACAAGAAAAATCAATCATTTTTTGTATGTTTACTGGAAAACACGTCTCAGACCTGTTCATAAACTCCAAACCTTTGGGTTGGATCTCCAAGGCAAAACCAAGCCTTAGGCTTGGTTTTGATGCAAAGCTTTGAATAGCGCGTGCACCCTATAGTGTGCACGCCCTATTAAAACGCTATTGAATTCGAGGTAGTGCACACGTGCTATAGTGTGCACGCACTATTGAGACCTAAATTGCAAACCAAAACCAATAGAGAGCTGGGGGGTGGGGCGAGGGAATGGCTATTTGTGTGTGTGAGAGAGATAGAGAGAAAGTAGGGGATGGGAGAGGGGAGAGAGGAAGTGAGAAAGAGTAGGGGTGGCAGAGAGAGTATAGGATAGGAGATAGAGAAAATGTGAGAGAGTAGGGGTGGCAAAGAGAGTACAAGATGCAAGAGAGAGGAAGTGTGAGAGAGAGAGTAGAGGTGGCAAAGAGAGAGTATGGGATGGGGGAGAGAGATTGAAAGTAGGGGATGGGAGAGAGAGGAAGTGAGAGAGAGAGTACAAGTTGGGAGAGAGAGATTGAGAGTAGGGGATGGGGGAGAGAGAGAGAGTAGGTGGTGGGAGACGGAGTGGGAGAGGAAGAGCGAGAGAGAGGAGGATGGGAGTGCATGTGTGTGAAAGAGAGAGAGTAGGGAATGGGAGAGGGGGAAGATAGAGTAGCTTGAGAGAGAGTAGGGGATGGAAGAGAGAGTAGGCGATGGGAGAGGGAGTGGGATAGGGAGAGAGAGAGGGGGGATGGAAATGTGTGTAAGAGAGAAAGAGAGAGAGTGTGAAAATGTGAGAGAGGGTAGGGGGTAGCAAAGAGAGAGAGAGAGAGAGAGAGAGAGAGAGAGAGAGTAGGCAGTGGGAGAGGGAGAGCGAGTGAGAGAAAAAGTAGAGGATGGGAGAGGAGAGAGGGGGGATGGGTGTGTGTGAAAGAGAGAGAGTAGGGAATGAGAGAGGGGAGAGAGAGATAGAGAGAGTAGGGGATGGGATAGAAAGAGAGTAGGCAATGGCAGAGGGAGTGGGAGAGGGAGAGAGAGGGTGGATGGAAGAGAAAGAGATTAGGCAATGGTAGAGGGAGTGGGAGAGGGAGAGAGAGGGGGGATGGAAGTGTGTGTAAGAGAGAAAGTAGGGGATGGGAGAGAGTGTGAGAGAGAGTAGGGGTGGAAAAGAGAGAGAGTGAGAGTAGGGGATGGGAGAGAGAGGGAGAGAGAGAGAGAGAGAGATAGTAGGCGATGGGAGAGGGAGTGGGAGGGAGAGAGAGAGGGGGAATGGAAGTGTGTAAGAGAGATAGAGTTGGGGATGGGAGAGAGTAGGCAATGGGAGAGGGAGTGAGAGAGAGAGAGGGGAGGGAATGGGAATGTGTATAAGAGAGATAGAGTAGGGGATGGGAGAGAGTGTGAGAGTTTGAGAGAGAGTAGGGGGTGGTAGAGAGAGCTTGTACAGGATGGGGGTGAGAGAGAGAGAGAGTGAGAGTAGGGGATGGGAGAGAGAAAGTAAAGAGGGAAAGAGAGTACTTGAGAGAGAGAGAGATAGTAGGTGGTGCAAGAGGGAGTGGGAGAGGGAGAGAGAGGGGGGATGGGAGTGTGTGTGACAAATCTAGAGAGTAGGGGATGGGAGAGGAGAGAGAGAGGGGGGGATGGGAGTGCATGTCTATGAAAGAGAGAGAGTAGGGGATGGGAGAGGGGAGAGAGAGAGAGTAGGGGATGGGGGAGAGGGAGTGGGAGAGGGAGAGAGAGAGAGGGGGAATGGGAATGTAAGAGAGATAGAGTAGGGGATGGGAGAGAGTGTGAGAGTGTGAGAGAGAGTAGGTGGTGGCAAAGAGAGCCCGTATGGGATGGGAGAGAGAGAGTGAGATTAGGGGATGGGAGTGTGAGAGAGAGTAGGGGATGGGAGAGAGAGAGTGAGAGTAAGGGATGGGATGAGAGAGAGAGAGAGAGAGAGAGTAGAGAGGGAGAGAGAGAACTTGAGAGAGAGAGATCTAGTAGGCGGTAGGAGAGGGAGAGGGAGAGAGATAGGGGGGATGGGAGTGTGCATGACAGATGTAGAGAGTAGGGGATGGGAGAGAAGAGAGTGGGGGGATAAGAGTGTGTGTGTCTGTGAAAGAGAGAGAGTAGGGGATGGGAGAGAGTGTGAGAGTGTGAGAGAGAGTAGGTGGTGGCAGAGAGAGAGTATGAGATGGGAGAGATAGAGTGAAAGGATGGGAGAGAGTGAGAGAGAGAGAGAGTAGGGGGCGGCAGAGAGAGAGAGAGAGAGTACGGGATGGGAGAGACAGAGTGAAAGGATGGGAGAGAGTGTGAGAGAGAGTAGGGGATGGGAGAGAGTGTGAGAGAGAGTTGGGAATGGGAGAGAGAGAGAGAGTAAGAGTAGGGGATGGGAGAGAGAGAGTAGAGAGGGAGAGAGAGAACTTGAGAGAGAGAAATAGTAGGTGACCTGGAAGAGGGAGTGGGAGAGGAGGAGAGAGAGGGATGGGAGTGCATGTGAAAAATCTAGAGAGTAGGGGATGGGAGAGAAGAGAGAGGGGGGATGGGAGTGTGAGTGTGTGTGTGTGTGTGTCTGTGAAAGAGAGAGAGTAGGGGATATGAGAGAGTGTGAGAGTGTGAGAGAGAGTAGGGGGTGGCAAAGAGAGAGTATGAGATGGGAGAGACAGAGTGAAAGGATGGGAAAGAGTGTGAGAGAGAGTGGGAGGTGACAGAGAGAGAGAGAGTACGAGATGAGAGAGACAGAGTGAAAGGATGAGAGAGAGTGTCAAAGAGAGTAGGGGATGGGAGAGAGTGTGAGAGAGAGTTGGGGATTGGAGAGAGAGAGAGAGAGTAAGAGTAGGGGATGGGAGAGAGAGAGAGAGAGTAGAGAGGGAGAGAGAGAGAGGGATGGGAGTGCGTGTGAGCGATCTAGAGATTAAGGGATGGGAGAGGGGACAGAGAGAGGGGGATGGGAGTGTGTATCTGCAAAAGAGAGAGTTTAGGGGATGGGAGTGTTAGGAACCTGTGTGTTCCTTCTGTTTATTTTGTTAGAGTAGTGTTGTTGGACGCATATGCTTTGTAAGTCGTCCCGTGAGTATATTTTATTATCCCACATGCATAGGTAGTATTACTTTTCTAGATCGTACCCAGTATATAAGAATAGGTTGAGGCCCTTGATGGGCACGGACGAATTTATTGTATTGAGCTTGCTCAAAGGAGGTTACCCCATCGAAGTGGCCTGCGATCAGTAGATTCATTCTGAGTTCTGCTATCACTTTGTATTCTGTTATTTCGAGCATTCTCACGATATTGCTATAAGGAGGTTCTTCACATCTGGTATCAGAGCACTCTCTTGGGCTCGCTGGGTGGAAATTACATCAAATTTTTTTTTTCTGTCGTGGCCTTCAGGTTCCTCTCACTTCTAATATCTCTTGTTATTGCAATAACTATTTTCAGTTGTTCTGTCTGTGAGTGAGTCGACTGTTCAAAAAAAAAAAAAAAAAAAAAAAAAGAGTAAAATTTTTTCTGTTTTTTAGTCGTAGCTTCCTTGTTTGCTTTCTGTTTCTGCTCATACTTCCACAGAACGTCTGCAATATCATTTCGCATACTTCCTTCCTTGGCGACCCAACCCCAAATTTTACATATCAAAGCCCTAAATCCCTCATTTATCTAATTTTAGGGTTTGCCCTATCTTTTTCACCTCTCATCCAATCGCCACCAAACTGAGCCACAAGATTCAATTCCTCATTTTGCTCCCTTATCCCTCTTGGACTGTTCGCCTCATTTCGCCTCCCTACCCTTGAAACCCTCATTTTTCTTTTTCCCTTGTCCCCAAATAGTCTCCCACCACCTGTTGAACACCCATTTCCTATATGAATTTTACCCAAATCCAAGTTTGCCGTAACTAAAAAAGTTTTTGTTTCTCATCTTCTACCCATTCCAAAAAAAAAAAAAAAAAAAAAAAAAAAAAAAAAAAAAACCTTGTTTTATGGTTGTTACGCGTACAGGAGCAAAAATCATGGAAGAGGAAATTGCATCCCTCAAAACCAAACTTCAAGATCTGGATGACAAAATTCTGGGTCTTAACTTTCAGCAGTCAGCCATGCGCCGAAACCATTCAGGAGATACTGGGTCCTCTTCTGGCAATTTCCGTGGACCAAAGCTTGATTTTCCACACTTCGATGGTTCTGATCCGACTGGATGGATCTATAGGGCAGAGCAGTATTTCAGCTTGCATAATACTTTGGATAACCACAAAGTCCCCCTTGCATCTTTTCATTTGGAACATGAAGCTCTTCAATGGTTCCGTTGGTACATCAAGGCTAATGTAGGCCCAACGTGGAGAGAATTGTGCACCCTCATTTTGGAGCGCTTTGGCCCTAGTTCCTTTGATGATTTCACAGGAGCACTCACTAAACTGCGTCAAACAGGCACTGTAAGAGAATACCAGACAGAGTTTGAAAAATTAGCTAATTACACAGAGGGCTTGTCTGATGAATTCTTCCGTAGTTGTTTTGTCAGTGGTCTGAAGGATGCACTTCGCTCAAAAGTCAAAATGTTTCGACCTACTACAATGATGGAAGCCCTTGGGTTGGCTAAGTTAGCGGAAGACAAGATTAGTGCTCTACAACGCTCCAGATCTAATTTTGTTCCATTCAGAAATATAGGTTCTCACAACCCTCCAGTCATACCAGCTCCCAGAACTACTCCGATCAAGCACTTGTCTGAAACAGAGATGCGAGTCAGGCGAGACAAAGGGCTTTGTTATAATTGTGATGAGAAATGGTCTCGGGGCCATAGATGTGTTCAGCAAAAACTCTATCTCTTGGATGTGGATTCTCCACCGGAACTGGCAGAATATGTAGATGCTCAGGAAACAGTGGATGATGAGGTTGAGCCTCACCAGCCTGAACCTCCTTCACCAGAAGCTCCACCAGAGATATCTGTCCATGCTTTGGCAGGAGTCACTACCCCACAAACCATGCGGGTCCAGGGTTTCTTCAAGAAGATCCCTCTTACTATACTCATTGATTCTGGTAGCACTCATAACTTCATTGATCCACGAATAGCCAAATAGGCTGATTGCTTTATCCATCCCTGCTCTAGCTTTGAAGTCATGATTGCCAATGGGGGCACTTTACCTTGTAAAGGGAAATGTCGCAATGTGCGTCTCTCTATTGGAGATTATAACATGCGCTCTGACATGTTTGCCTTACCCTTAGGTGGTTGTGATATGGTTTTGGGTGCCCAATGGTTACGCACTCTTGGCCCCATTCTCTGGGATTTTGCTGAACTTTGGATGCAGTTTTCAGCCGAGGGGCACCAACACACTTTGAAAGGCTTACAACCAGGGTCTCTCAGCATCATCAGTTCACACCGTATGGAAAAACTTCTTCAGAAGAATTCACATGGTGTCATCGCTCAGCTCCATTCCATTCAGATGCAGCCATCAGCAGTCTCTAGCACTCCTGCCGATCTCCAACACATTTTGGACAAGTATTCTGGTATATTTGCTGAACCTGTGGGATTACCTCCTCCTCGTCCAGAGGACCACCGTATTCAGCTCCTTCCTGGCAGTGTTCCGCCCAACATCAGGCCCTACCGCTACCCATTTCATCAGAAGACCGAAATCGAGATACTTGTCCGTGACTTACTGAAGCAAGGTATTATTCGCCCTAGTACCAGTTCCTTTTCTTCTCCAGTTCTGCTTGTTCGCAAAAAAGATGGGTCATGGCGACTCTGCATTGATTTCCGAGCACTTAATCATCTCACTATAAAGGACAAGTTTCCCATTCTAGTTGTTGATGAACTTCTTGATGAACTTCATGGGGCTCATTTTTTCTCCAAGTTAGATCTTCGTTCTGGGTATCATCAAATTCAGGTTAATGAGGAGGATATACCTAAAACTGCCTTCCACACACATGATGGTCACTATGAATTTTTAGTCATGCCCTTTGGCCTCACGAATGCTCCTTCAACATTTCAGGCAGTGATGAATAACATATTTCGACCATACCTCCGGAAATTCATTCTGGTCTTCTTTGATGATATCCTCATATATAGCAAAACTTGGGCTGAGCATCTCCATCATCTGGAGCTTGTCTTGCAACTTCTCTCTGATCATCAACTTTGTGCAAAACTATCTAAATGTCTGTTTGGCCAGGAGGAAGTGGAGTATCTCGGGCATATTGTTGCACACCATGGAGTGCGGGTGGATCCTACAAAAATAGATGCCATGAAAACTTGGCCGCATCCTAAAACTCTCAAGAGCCTTCGGGGTTTTTTGGGGTTGACTGGCTACTACCGCAAGTTTGTCAAAGATTACGGGAAAATTGCAGCACCATTGACAGCTCTGTTAAAAAAGGATGCCTTCTCCTGGACCCCTGTTGCTGAGACTGCATTTGAACAACTGAAACAGGCTATGTGCAGTACACCTGTTCTCGCGATGCCAGATTTTTCCAAACCCTTCACTATTGAGAGTGATGCTTGCGGCAATGGATTGGGTGCTGTTCTCCTGCAAGATGACCATCCTATTGCGTTCACTAGCAAAGCCCTCTCTGGTAAGAATCTAGCCCTCTCTACTTATGAAAAAGAAATAATGGCTATTTTGCATGCTGTACAGAAGTGGCGGCCATACCTCTTAGGGAGTCATTTTTGCATCAGAACCGATCACCAAAGTCTGAAATACTTCCTAGAACAACGGGTATCCTCTCCTACACAACAGAAATGGGTCAGCAAACTCATGGGGTATGATTATGAGATCACCTACAAGAAGGGTAAGGAGAATATTGTGGCAGATGCTCTTTCTCGCACATTTGATAATCAAGCTTCCCTTTCCGCTATTTCTATGCCCATTCCCAATTGGTTAGCGTCTGTTCAGCAGGGCTATGACAGTGACTCTTCTTTATCTCAAATCATTCACCAGCTAGCCAATAATCCTTCTGCTATACCACATTACTCTTGGGATGGTGCTTCTCTTCGATACAAGGGTCGACTAGTGCTTCCTCAGAACCCAGCTCTACATCAGGCTATTTTTTATGAACTCCATGCTTCTCCTTCAGCAGGGCACTCAGGCTTCCTCAAAACTTATGAGCGAGCAAGGAGAAACTTCTTTTGGAAAGGGATGAAACAGACGATTCAACAGATGGTGGCTGAATGTGATACTTGCCAACGCCACAAGGGTGAAACGACCCTCCTTCCTGGCTTGCTCGAACCATTGCCCATCCCTACACGGATTTGGACTGATATTTCTATGGATTTCATTGAAGGGCTTCCTAAATCCGGTGGCAAGACAGTGATCTTGGTTGTGGTTGATCGTCTCTCGAAATATAGCCATTTTTGTGCCCTCAGCCACCCCTATACTGCCTCCTCTGTTGCACAAATCTTCATGGACCAGATATTTCGTCTTCATGGACTCCCTTCTTCCATTGTCTCTGATCGTGATGCAACTTTTACCAATCATTTTTGGACTGAACTGTTTCAGAAAACTGGCACCAAACTGAAGATGAGTTCGGGCTATCACCCACAAACTGATGGTCAAACTGAAATTGTCAATAAATGCTTGGAAACTTATCTTCGTTGCTTCACTTCCGAACAACAACATCAGTGGGCCAAGTGGCTCCCTTTAGCTGAATGGTGGTACAATACCTCTTACCACACTGCCTCTAAAATGACTCCATATGAAGCAGTCTATGGTCAGGCACCTCCAGTGCTCCTTCCCTACACTCCCAACAGCTCACCAGTCCAGGCAGTTGACATAGTTCTCCGCAGCAGGGATCAGATTCTTCGTACCTTACAGGATAATCTTCACATGGCCCGTAATCGGATGAAATAGCAAGCAGATCAACACCGTTCTGAGCGCTCATTTCAAGTTGGGGATATGGTTTTTCTTCGTCTACAGCCATACAAACAATCCTCCCTAAAGCTGAAAGGGCGTCATAAGCTGGCCCCAAAATTTTATGGGCCTTATAAGGTTCTGCAGAAGATTGGTTCAGTTGCTTATAAACTAGAACTTCCTCCTTCTTCCCGCATTCATCCAGTCTTTCATGTTTCTTGTCTAAAGAAAGTTCTGGGTACTACTGTCAGAGCACAAACTACTATCCCTGAAATGGATACGGAAGGATCCATTATCCTGGAGCCGGTGGCAATCATTGACCAGCGCACTCGCCAGCTTCGCTCTCGCTCCATCTCTGAGGTCTTGATTCAGTGGCATGGCATGCAACCAGAGGATGCTACCTGGGAACCCCTTCTTCAGATTCAACAACAATTTCCACACCTTAAGCTTTGAGGACAAAGCTTTTTTCTAAGGGAGAGGGGATGTTAGGAACCTGTGTGTTCCTTCTGTTTATTTTGTTAGAGTAGTGTTGTTGGACGCATATGCTTTGTAAGTCGTCCCGTGAGTATATTTTATTATCCCACATGCATAGGTAGTATTACTTTTCTAGATCGTACCCAGTATATAAGAATAGGTTGAGGCCCTTGATGGGCACGGACGAATTTATTGTATTGAGCTTGCTCAAAGGAGGTTACCCCCTCGAAGTGGCCTGCGATCAGTAGATTCATTCTGAGTTCTGCTATCACTTTGTATTCTGTTATTTCGAGCATTCTCACAATATTGCTATAAGGAGGTTCTTCACAGGGAGAGGGGAGAGAGAGAGTAGCGGATGGGAGTGTGTGTAAGAGAGAGTAGGGGATGGGAGAGAGTGTGAGAGAGAGTAGGAGGTGGCAGAGAGAGAGAGAGTAAGAAGTGGGAGAGGGAGGATGGGAGTTTGTGTGAGAGATCTAAAGAGTAAAGGATGGGAGAGGGGAGAGAGAGAGAGTGTAGGGGATGGGAGAGGGGAGAGAGAGTAGGAAGAGAGAGAGAGAGTAGGGAGAGAGAGAGAGTAGGGAGGGTGGAGAGTGATGTGTTCTCATATAGTGCGTACGCACTATGTGAAATCACCTAAAAATGGTCAAAAAGCAACTTTGGGGCCCGTTTCATTCATTCTCTACTTTTGTTCTGTTCTGCACTCTGTTATCCCGACAAAAATTGCGGGTTTCAACACAGCAAACATTCTTTCAAAGTGGCAAACACTATTTCAAGCTAACAAACACTATTTCAAGGTGGCAAACACTTTTGGAAGCTAACAAACACCAAATTCAATCATTGGATACACGATTTGAAGACTTTTTGAATATTCCTTGTATAGAAAAGGTTAGTGCAATCTATTTTAAATATTGTTTGTTGATATATAGATACAAATTTGATTATAATTTGACATGTTGTTTAATATATAGTGAATTCATTGAAATTTGTATGTTTCAATGAAATGTTATTTCAAAATGGTTAGAAATTTGACAAGTCGTTTTATATATATATTGTGTATTCATTCAAATAATTATAATTTTTATATGTATTTGAATAATTTGTAATTTACACATTTTAAGTAATTCAAATATTTGAATAATTTGACAAGACATCATGCTTGGATGGTACGTGCTTATTTTGTGGTTCTTTGCAACTTTTATCAACTTGTCAACATATGGATAGTACACATGCAATTGGAAATGAAATAGTAGATTATGGAAAATTTAAGACAGTGACATAAGCTCTAAAAGATGGGAAACATGGTAAAAGATGTGATTTAGTCATTGAAAAGATTTCAGTGTATGAGTTCATGAAGATTTTTCATGAAAACATTATTTACGAGTATGCAAGGCATACCCATAGAGCTCGATGGCTGGATTTGCAATTCAAGTTGTGCAAGGATACATTTCCACTAGATACCATTGTTTCGGTTGTAGATTTCGTAGAGAACTACACACTACAACCACAAAAGGAGGTGCAAGCAAAGTATTATACTTCTCAACAGGTTTCCATATTTGTTCACATAACATTCATGCATTCACCTACAAGTACAGAGGATGACAGGAAGATTTTGAGGGAGTACCATTTTTACATCAGCAATGATCGATCACATTCTACGAAGTTCGTACATGGTTGTTTTCAACTATTTTATGGAGATTTGGCTAACAGGGGCATCACATATCGTCAGCACATTATTTGGTCAGACAATTGTGCATCTCAATTCAAGAATGCACAGATGTTCTATTGGTTGAGTAGGATGCACGAGTTGTGTAGAATTCAATACATGTGGAATTTCACAGAGGCTGGTCATGGAAAGGGAGAGCACGATGGTGTAGGCGCATGCATCAAAAGAGCCTTAGCTCGTGAAGAACTAAAGTACAAAGATGGAGCAATATTGACAGATGCAAAATCCATCGTCCAGTGGTGTAACGCTACAATGGGTCCAGGTAAGGAAGGTGAGTCTATGGTTCGTAGATTTTTTTGGTTGATAGATAATACTAACATTGCACCATATCAAGATTGTTGCACACTAACAGGATCCAGTGAGTTGCACTCTTTTAGAAGCTTTGATGCAAGTTCATGGAGTATCCACACACGAAAAATGGCATGCTATTGTCCATCATGTGCAGAGGAAAATTGGGATGACTGTGAGTCGACTGAATGGGTGGACAAATGGGATATACAGGTTTTGGACCAAATTGACACCTATCGTCCCCCACAAGCACTGAAAATGGTACAGATGGAATCGTCTATTGACTTTGACTGCTTGTCTGATCTAGTGCAACCTGGTAATATATATATTTATATATCTTTGTAATTTCAATATGTAACTTTGTAACTTTTACGTAAGTATTTTCTGAATGAATGATCGCATTTTGTACATTTGTCACTGTAGGCCATGTTTTTGTTGTTATTGCACCTGAAGACAATGAAGAAGGGACAGATTATTATTTGTGTCGTTGTGTTCAAGCCAAACAAAAATTGGATCACTCGGTTATAGATGGTGAAGGTTTAGAGCAGAGTAACGAGAATCGCCATAAAATCGCCTGAATCGGCGATTAGATTCAGCAATGGCAATTTTTTTGGAGTCGAAAATCGCCATTGCTGATTTCTTCAGGTGAATCGCCTGAATCGCTGATTCAGGCGATTCATCCAAAAAATTGCATGAATTGCCTGGAAAAATCGGTAGGAATCGCCCACTGCCAATAAAGTATAGAGTTGTAAAATTTAAAAAAATTGCTTTTTTTTTTACTTTGTTTTTGACCTATTCTCTTTGTTATAACCCTAAAGGGTCTTCTATTTGTTTAACATGAGTAGAAGAGAGGAAAAGTGAGAGAGAAGAAGAGAAAAGAAAAGCCATAGGTTTCTAACCAGCAAGAAGAAAGAGCACAAAAGAGATTAGCAATCCATTTGGGGAGGCCATCAATTGCATTGGGAGCATTAGGGAGCCAATCTCAACACTCCTCAACTCATTTGCAAGAGGTAAGTGCTCTTTTTTTTTTTGCATGTTAGTGTATTATGCATTTTTTGTTAAATTTTTATAGTTTTCAAGATTTTTAGTTTAGATCTTGAATGTTCTTTATTTTTACTAAGTTGCAAACTAGGGTTTGTTGTTTTGTAGCTTTTATTAGATTCAAACTTTGATATTTTACATATAAATTTTTATTGCAGCAGCCTTTGCTTTCATTTTTTGCAAATTTGCAATGGGTATAAAAGATGCATGTTGGAAATATAATGAAGAGTTTCCTGGAAGAACCAAATATCAAACAAAATGTATTTTTTGTAAAGAAAAAATAACTTCTGGGGGTATTTATAGATTGAAATACCACATTGCTGCTATACCTGGACACGATGTTACAATTTGCACTCACCAAACTCCTGAGGCAAAATGCACTTGCTTAATGGCATTAGAAAAAATTGAAAAAGACAAAGCCAATAGGAAAATGCAACTTGAAGGGTTAAGGGGTATTGGCTCCCATGTTCCCACATCCGCATCTGCAGCTGCATCCACATCTGCATCTGCATCAGCTTTTGCATCTGTAGGTTGTGTTGGAGAGGGTTCTTCTAGGCCTCCTTTTTATCCTAGTTCTTCTTCTCGTGCTAGTGCTAGTCGGTCACATACTGAGATAGAGTTCCACACCAACCTATTGCAGCCTAGACTGCGAAAAAATAGAATGGATAGTTACTTTGTGCCCCGCACTACTCCTGGTTCCCAACCCATGCTTGAGGGCATGGGTTTGAACAAGAAAATTCATGATGCTGCCAGAAAGGAGATATGCAAATTTTGGTACTTTTGCAACATTCCATTTATTGCAGCCAGGTAATTGAATTTTTTTTCGTTGTTTTCTTTAAACTTAAAATTAAAAGTAAAAGTAAAACTTTAATTATATTTACTTGTTTTATAATTTGAGTCTTTGACATCTAAATTTTTATTTGTGACAGGGCTCCTTATTGGCAGAACATGATAGACACGGTTGCTATTTGTGGTCCGGAGTTTAAAGCCCCAACTGAGGCTAAGTTGAGCGGATACCTCTTGGATGAGATGGTAGAGGACATGAGGGCTGAGCTCGAGGAGAACCGAAAGGAGTGGATTGCAAAGGGTTGCACCATCATGACTGATGGTTGGATAGATAGGAGGAATAGAACACTCCTCAATTTTCTTGTATCTTGTGGAGGTAATTGATCATTCTACTTTCCTACATACATAATTGTAAATTTTGATTTGTTGAATGCTAATTTGTTGATGATCCATTTAATTTTAATATTCTAATTCATTGTTTTGTTACTTGTAGGATATACCATGTTCATCAAATCCATTGATGCTTCTGCACATGTAAAAAATGCCACATACTTATGTGAGGCTATTGAGGAAGTCATAGCAGAGGTGGGAGAACAAAATGTGATCCAGGTGGTGACAGATAATGCAGCAAGTTATGTTGCTGTAGGTAAACTTTTAACTTTTCAAGTTTTGAAAATAAATTTATTTGAATTTTGAAATTTGAATTTCTAATTGACTTAAAATTGTTGTAGGTAAACTTTTGATGGAGAGGCACCCCACCATATTTTGGTCCCCTTGTGCGGCACATTGCATTGACCTCATGTTGGAGGAAATTGGCAAACTTGAGTTTGTCAAGTCATGTGTGGAAAGGGCAAAAAACATATGCAAATTCATTTATAATCATTCATTTGTCCTTAGCACAATGAGGAAGTACACAGAAGGCAAAGAGTTAGCTCGCCCAGGTATCACGAGGTTTGCCTCGAATTTCATCACCTTGCAGTCCTTGTTGACATCAAGGGATGAATTGAGGAGCATGTTTTTTGGGCGGGAGTGGATTTCCTCTTCCTATGCTATGACCACTATAGGGATAGATGTGGCTGATTGCATATTTGATGAGGATGGTTTTTGGAAACCCGCTAGAGAAATCCTGCAGGTAAATTTATTGCAATTTAACATTTAGTATTTTAATTTTACTTTAAGTTATATTATTTTATATTTAAGTTTTGACTCAAGTTTTTTGTTTTACTTTATATGTAGGTCACTGAGCCCCTTGTAGCTTTGCTACGAACTGCTGATGGGGAGAAGCCCTCTATGGGCTACATTTACGAGGGCATGGATAGGGCCAAGGAGGCCATCAGAGCCCAATATGCAGGAGTGCAGGAGAGGTATGGCCCTATTTGGGACATCATCGATAGGAGATGGCAGAATCAGCTCCATCGACCCATCCATGCAGAAGCTTACTTTCTGAATTCGGCATATCGTTTCCGTCCTGAGTTCAAGGCGGATGCGGAGGTTCTCACTGGCTTATACACAGTGATTCAGAGGTTGAGTAACGATGAAGATAGCGCTGTTGCGATTGTTGAGCTAGACCAGTTCAACAATAAAGAGGGGCCACTTTTCTCTGGCAGGATGGCCATAAATGCTCAGACAACACTACAGCCAAGTAAAAATTAAATAATATATTCAATGTTCATGAATCTAGATTCTAATCTTAAAGTTGATTATGTAATTTTAGAGTTAACTTGTAATTTGTAAATGAGACTAATTGTTTCTATTTTCAATTTTTCCCCAAAACTTCAAAAAATTGCCATTCGTATTCTGAGTCAGCCAAGCAGTGCTTCTGGATGTGAGCATAGTTGGTCCATGTTCGAGCACATCCATTCGAAGAGGAGAAACAGGTTGACAGTGCAGAAGTTGAAGGATATTGTCTTTGTTCATTACAACCTCCGTCTTAGGATCAGACAGATTTTGGGCACTGACTCCTCTCCGATCATTCTGGAGGAGATTGATCCAGAATGAGAGTGGCTCACAGAGGTTGTGGATCCAGTCTTCACTGAGGAAGACCGTGTGTGGGTTGACCAGGTGGATATAGAGGTTGAGGTAGCTAGAGCACGTTCTTCAGGCATTGGTAGACGCACACGTGCACGCATAGGCACAAGCCCTAGCAACATTCATGAGCCCATCTTACATGCGGGAGATATGGCTCGGCGGTCCTCTAGGACCTACATTAGACGCCTTGCTACTAGGCAGACTGGATACTTAGAGGCTGAGGGTGAGGCTGCAGCCGAGCTTCAGGATGATGTTGAGGATGATGATGATGACTATGAGTCTGAGGCTTGAGCTGGAGCCTTGTTTTTATATTTTGTTTACAGATATTGATATTGAATCATTGATAGACATATATTTCAAACTTTCATGGATCTTCATCTTAGATTCTTACATACATTTATGATTTGATGTCTTATGGATCATCTTACATACATTCTATGATTTAAATCATTGTGATCATTTGATTTCTATTTACTTCAGCTAGCCTACAATTTACATTTTCAATAACATAGTTACATATGTGATGGATTTTATGTTCCATGTTTATGTATGTTAAGTTTTAACTTCTATTTGATGATCTTATAGTGTGTTTAAGTTATATTCAATAAAGGGTGCATGAAATAAGTTTTAAATTGTTAAAATCTTTAAATTTAAAGGGTTTTTTCAAATTTGCCGATTCATTGCCAATTCATGATTTGATTCGGCCTTGCCGATTCTTATCCGATTCTGATTCTTGTTACTTTGGTTTAGAGTACCATGTCGGTGCGGTGGTTGTAACTGGCACATGGCTTAGATGATATTCTATGAAGAACCCTAACTTGTGGTTATTTGAGGATTGGAAAACAGAGAGGAAGATTCTTCATTATTCAAATCTTGTTGTCGCATAAAATGTCCACTTGATAAAATATGGTGGAAAACCACATAATAAGAATCTTTGGAGAGTTTGCAAGTTAGATCACGAGGCAATACTTGAGACATTAAAACGTCGAGCAGATCCAGTTGGCTCATTAGATTGAATATAGAGAGAGGGAGAGAGAGAAAGAGTCATCAACTAGATCCAAATACATTGTTGCAACCTCTTCCCCAAGACTGTCCACATGACTAAGGTGGACCGTATTGTTATGATGCGTAAGTGATGAGATTTAGTTTAAATCATAGATTTTATGTTTTGATTTGTTTAGAATCTAGATTTTATGTTTTGATGTCTCCAATTTTTTTAAAGCTAGAACAATATTTTTCATATTTTCTTATTGTGAGGATATTTTTCTTTCATTGCATGTTCTCTTGGGTGACAGGAGGGAGAGAAGAAAAATAAGTAGATTTCCAAACAGCTAGCTACCCTTCTTCATGTAATTTATTCATTTAAGGTAAAAGTCCCATTTCCTTTGTTTGGCTTTGGTATTTGGTTATTTAAAGTCATTATTCTAGTTGGACCTTCGTATGTTTGAATTTGGGATTGTTTAGTGTCTATTTGTTATGATTATACTGAATTATTAATTCTACGATGTTTCTATTATTTAATTATTTTCATCCCCACAAGTATTTGGTTACCCAAGGTTTGTGACAACCTCTTACAACCAATCTGGTTGTGAATCTTGCATTACCAAGCTTAATCTAATATCAATGTTTGTTGTATGCTCAAGGTTTTATCTCCTATAATAGTCCACTGGCTGGTTCAGGTTTTCTAGTTGGGTATTTTTAGGTGCAATTGTACCTAGTCCCTTCATATTTTGTCCATAACTCCTCAACAAAGTGTTAATTGGTTCATCTAATAAGCCATTGATTTTTAGGAAGGATTCAATAGTGATTTCCTCCCCCTCGCTTTACAGCTCATCAATATTTGCATCATCTACAGTAGTTGTTTCTTGCAACTCATCTCTTACACTTTCTCAATTTTGCCTCTTCTAGGCTTGTTGCAACTAGCCCTTGCCAGTCCTAAACTATTGGGTGATTAAAATACCCTTTTCCTCACTCTAAAATATACTCCAAAACCAACTACACTTGTTTTGTAAAATATCACTCAAAACTGGCTATTTCAGTCTGCCAACTAGGCCTAGTTTGAGGCCATTTACAAAGCAACTCACAATCCCTTGACTTTTGGAACTCCCATGACCCAAAAAAGTCTTAAGACACGACTCAAATGCAAGGATTCTTTTATTTTTTTGGTCTCATGATCAACTTTACAATGGTTTTTACAAAACCTTCCTTTCTAGCCCCTTTACCCTAGGGCTTTCTAGAACTCTTACTTTGCAACATCTCTAGAACCCCAAAATGGTTCAACCACCTTCACTTTGGTTATATTAGATGACTTCAAACATAAAATGCAACTCTTGTTTGGAGAAAACACTAAATCCACCTTGGGAGCAATCACATACCCCTTTTTATGCACTCAAATTTTAGGGAAAACTATGCAAATACTTCTTAAATGGTTTCAACACTCGACTTTTCAGATGGAAATGGTTATTATAGACTCAAACCAACAAGAAAAATCCCAAATTGAGGTTTCTCAACACTCAACAATCAAATTTCAAAACTATTACCAGCACTTACTACTAAGACAATTTCTAGTTTTAATGGTCAAACTCCCAAACCATACAAAGGACCCCCCTCTATTTTTGCATTTTTAAATACTCTTTTTGGAGACCTACAATAAACTCTCTCACTTTTTGGAGATCACACTCCTTTTTCATTTTACGATGCCATCTCGGGTGATGCTGAAACTTGCAATGTCGGCTAGTACAAAGTTGCCAACTGCCAAATCTCTCTCACCTTTCTTCGTGGGATCAAACTGTCTACTCTATTAGCTCTGCGTGGTCGGGTAAACCCTATCCCCAACCTCATCCTATCCCCTTCAGTGCTCGAACGTTCTCAGGCACGCCAATCCAGAATGTCCCCAAGGGTCACTAAATGCCATAGGGCTACGATCTTTGACGGGGCATATCTCGGAGCTCATGCGAGGTATGGATGTGATTCTAGTTCCTACAAGATCGTGTTGCGAAGACCTACAATAACTTCTCTCACTTTTTGGAGATCACACTCCGTTTTTGTTTTACAATGCCATCTCGGGTGATGTTGAAACTTGCAGTGTGGGCCAGTACAAAGTTGCCAACTGCCAAATCTCTCTCACCTTTTGTTGTGGGATCGAACTGTCTGCTCTGTTAGCTCTAGGTGGTCGGGGAAACCCTATCCCCAACCTCTTCCTATCCCCTTCAGTGCTCGAATGTTCTCAGGCACGCCAATCCGAAATGTCCCCAAGGGTCACTAAATGCCATAGGGCTGCGATCTTTGATGGGGCATATCTCGGAGCTCGTGCAAGGTATGGATGGGATTCTAGTTCCTACAGGACCGTGTTGTGAAGACCTACAATAACCTCTCTCGCTTTTTGGAGATCACATTCTGTTTTCATTTTACAATGCCATCTCGGGTGATGCTGAAACTTGTAGTGTTGGCCAGTACAAAGTTGCCAACTGCCAAATCTCTCTCATCTTTTGTCGTGGGATCAAATTGTCTCCTCCATTAGCTCTGGGTGGCCGAGTAAACCTTATTCCCAACCTCTTCCTGTCCCCTTCAGTGCTTGAACATTCTCAGGCACGCTGAACCAAAATGTCCCTAAGGGTCACTAAATGCCACAGGGCTGCGATCTTTGATGGGGCATATCTCGAAGCTTGTGCGAGGTATGGATGCAATTCCAATTCCTACAGGACCGTGTTGTGGAGACCTACAATAACCTCTCTCACTTTTTGGAGAGCACACTCCATTTTTGTTTTACAATGCCATCTCGGGTGATGCTGAAACTTGCAGTGTGGGCCAGTACAAAGTTGCCAACTGCCAAATCTCTCTCACCTTTCGTCGTGGGATCAAACTGTCTGCTCTGTTAGCTCCGAGTGGCCGGGTAAACTCTATCCCCAACCTCGTCCTATCCCCTTTAGTGCTCAAACATTCTTAGGCACGCCAATCTGGAATGTCCCCAAGGGTCACTAAATGCCATAGGGCTGCGATCTTTGACAGGGCATATCTCGGAGCTCGTGCGAGGTATGGATGCGATTCTAGTTCTTACAGGACTGTGTTGCGGAGACCTACAATAACCTCTCTCACTTTTTGGAGATCACATTCTGTTTTCATTTTACAACACCATCTCGGGTGATGCTGAAACTTGTAGTGTTGGCCAGTACAAAGTTGCCAACTGCCAAATCTCTCTCACCTTTCGTCGTGGGATCAAATTGTCTGCTCCGTTAGCTTCGAGTGGCCAGGTAAACCCTATCCCCAACCTCGTCCTATCCCATTTAGTGCTTGAACGTTCTCAGGCACGCCAATCTGGAATGTCCCCAAGGGTCACTAAATGCCATAGGGCTGTGATCTTTGACAGGGCATATCTCGGAGCTCGTGCGAGGTATGGATGCGATTCTAGTTCTTATAGGACCGTGTTGCGGAGACCTACAATAACCTCTCCCACTTTTTGGAGATCACATTCTTTTTTCATTTTACAACACCATCTCGGGTGATGCTGAAACTTGTAGTGTTGGCCAGTACGAAGTTGCCAACTGCCAAATCTCTCTCACCTTTCATCGTGGGATCGAACTGTCTGCTCCGTTAGCTCCGAGTGGTTGAGTAAACCCTATCCCCAACCTCACCCTATCCCCTTTAGTGCTTGAACGTTCTCAGGCACGCCAATCCGAAATGTCCCCAAGGGTCACTAAATGCCATAGGGCTGCGATCTTTGACGGGGCATATCTCGAAGCTTGTGCGAGGTATGGATGCAATTCCAATTCCTACAGGACCATGTTGCGGAGACCTACAATAACCTCTCTCACTTTTTGGAGATCACACTTCATTTTTGTTTTACAATGCCATCTCAGGTGATGTTAAAACTTGTAGTGTGGGCCAGTACAAAGTTGCCAACTGCCAAATCTCTCTCACCTTTTGTTGTGGGATCGAACTGTCTTCTCCGTTAGCTCCGAGTGGTTGGGTAAACCCTATCCCCAACCTCGTCCTATCCCCTTTAGTGCTCGAACGTTCTTAGGCACGCCAATCTGGAATGTCCCCATGGGTCACTAAATGCCATAGGGCTGCGATCTTTGATGGGGCATATCTCGAAGCTCGTGCAAGGTATGGATGCGATTCTAGTTCCTACAGGACCGTGTTGCGGAGACCTACAATAACCTCTCTCGCTTTTTGAAGATCACATTCTGTTTTCATTTTACAACACCATCTCGAGTGATGCTGAAACTTGTAGTGTTGGCCAGTACAAAGTTGCCAACTGCTAAATCTCTCTCATCTTTCGTCGTGGGATCAAACTATCTGCTCCATTAGCTCTGGGTGGCTGGGTAAAACCTATCCCCAACCTTGTCTTGTCCCCTTCAATGCTTGAATGTTCTCAGGCACGTCGAACCAGAATGTCCCTAAGGGTCACTAAATGCCACAGGGCTGCGATCTTTGACGGGGCATATCTCGGAGCTCGTGCAAGATATGGATGAGATTCCAATTCCTACAGGACTATGTTGCAGAGACCTACAATAACCTCTCTCACTTTTTGGAGATCACATTCTATTTTCATTCTACAATGCCATCTCGGGTGATGCTGAAACTTGTAGTGTTGGCCAGTACAAAGTTGCCAACTGCCAAATCTCTCTCACCTTTCGTCGTGGGATCGAACTGTCTGCTCCGTTAGCTCTGGGTGGCCGAGTAAACCTTATCCCCAACCTCTTCCTATCCTCTTCAGTGCTCAAATGTTCTCAGGCACGCTGAACCAGAATGTCCCTAAGGGTCACTAAATGCCACAGGGCTGCGATCTTTGACGGGGCATATCTCAGAGCTCGTGCAAGGTATGGATGCGATTCCAGTTCCTATAGGATCATGTTGCGGAGACCTACAATAACCTCTCTCACTTTTTGGAGATCACACTTTATTTTTGTTTTACAATGCCATCTCAGATGATGCTGAAACTTGCAATGTGGGCCAGTACAAAGTTGCCAACTGCCAAATCTCTCTCACCTTTCGTCGTGGGATCGAACTGTCTGCTCCGTTAGCTCTGAGTGGCTGGGTAAAACCTATCCCCAACCTCGTCCTATCCCCTTTAGTGCTCGAACATTCTCAGGCTTGCCAATCCGGAATGTCCCCAAGGGTCACTAAATGCCATAGGGCTGCGATCTTTGACAGGGCATATCTCGGAGCTCGTGCGAGGTATGGATGCAATTCCAATTCCTACAGGACCGTGTTGCAGAGAACTACAATAACCTCTCTCGCTTTTTGGAGATCACATTCTATTTTCATTTTACAACACCATCTCGGGTGATGCTGAAACTTGTAGTGTTGGCCAGTACAAAGTTGTCATCTGCCAACTCTCTCTCATCTTTCATCATGGGATCAAACTGTCTGCTCCATTAGCTCCAGGTGGCCGGGTAAACCCTATCCCCAACCTTCTTTTGTCCCCTTCAATGCTTGAATGTTCTCAAGCACGCCGAAGCAGAATGTCCCTAAGGGTCACTAAATGCCATAGGGCTGCGATCTTTGACGGGGCATATCTCGGAGCTCGTGCAAGATATGGATGAGATTCCAATTCCTACAGGACTATGTTGCAGAGACCTACAATAACCTCTCTCTCTTTTTGGAGATCACATTCTATTTTCATTCTACAATGCCATCTCGGGTGATGCTTAAACTTGTAGTTTTGGCCAGTACAAAGTTGCCAACTGCCAAATCTCTCTCATCTTTCGTCATGGGATCAAACTGTCTACTCCATTAGCTCTGGGTGGCCGGGTAAACCCTATCCTCAACCTCTTCCTATCCCCTTCAGTGCTCGAACGTTATCAGGCATGCTGAACCAGAATGTCCCAAGGGTCACTAAATGCCACAGGGCTGCGATCTTTGACGGGGCATATCTATGGGCTGTCAATACTTTGACTATAATTTAAGTCAACAATTATCAATATGTGAAAAAATGGAACTCGTTGTATTTTGAAGTACTGAGAAGATGGCCTTGCCCTTCCCCAGGAGTTTCAGAAATGGGAGACATTAGGTAAGAAAGTGAAAATGTTACTATCACTTCAACGCACATGACGCAATTGGAAATGCAAATTTTGATGGTAATCATTTTGTGATAAGGGAGAGACTAGGGATGATCATTGTTACTATCTCTTTAGTAGTGGAATTTTGTTTTCTCTTGAATTTGGTGGTGGGGGATCAGTGGTAAGACTCCTTGGATATTCCTTCTTATGATGTTAGTGACAAGTGTTGCGCTTTGAAAACACTTGTACAATCTTTTTTAAATTATTAGATAAAAACAGAGAATTGTAAGTATTAAACATGATTAGCCTTTAGTTCCTAGAAGATCTTTATTTCCCCATCAATGCATTTAGAAAGTTAAGTTTGAAGAAGATCATAAATAGAAAAAATTAGAGAAGCGATTTAAACATTTATATTGATTGGAAACATGTGAGTCTTGAGTTTCCTCTACCTTTTAAAGAACGTTCCTTAGCTAGCAGACCTAATTCCACATTCCATAAGACTGTCATTGCGCTAAAGATTTAGGAAACCAACTGCTCTAAGATAAAGCTTCCCGGTCAATAATAATCTAGCCTATTGAGGTCCATAATACTTCTCAATTAAACTTGTGTTAATTCAGTATTAATTTTGTAATTAACTACAATTTCAGTATCTGTGTATAGGGGGTGTCTGAGAAAACTATTTGAGGTCCAATTTGAAAATATATTTGTAAGGATCTCAACCAAGGTTCACAACTTCGATGATTAATACATTCATTCAGGCCAGAACCCCACTACAAAAAAATAATATATAAAAAAGGTAGTGAATAATGTCATGTCTAGACCCAAATCAACCAATGAAAGTCAAATTAGCATAATGTGGAACAACAATATATGCATTGAGTGGGTTGTCATAAAAAAGCTTCATAATAAAATTCATGTCTAGAATTAAAAGACCTTAAAGAACATTTATGCTTGTAACACAAATGGCCATTCAAAACTGAATATGATTACAATATGTGAAATAGCATTACAAGAACTTGTAATGCTCTTGTGAACATCGTGTTAATTCTTGTAAGAATCCCTAAGATGCTTGTTATACTCAAAATTTTGTTGAAATTGAATTAATTTTTATCCTGTCGGTTAATTGGCTTAGGGTGATATATGCTTCTTGGATGGAATAATGAGTTCGTGATTAACTCTGTATTAAGATTCATAGCATCTTCTAGTTATTTGCAAAGGAAATTTATAAATTACTTGCTAATGTCATATGGCTTGCTTGAGAAAGATGTCTGTGTTCTTATTGATGGGTACTAATGACTATCCACATTTAGTTCTTTAATATCCTATTTGACAAGCTTTCCATAGACATTTATTTGCCATACTAAGTATTTTTGAAAACATATTTGAGTAGGACTATAGTAGATACTACCAGAAACAGCTTCTTTGCAGTTTTTGAGAAATACTAATAAAGCAAAAAAGAACATCTACTAGTTGGTAGACATAATGGCAACTTTCTAGCAATTGAATTTAATTTCATAAATGCACATATCTAATTTAATGTCATACACGAACATATCTAATTTAACGTCATACATGAACAAACATATAATATAAAATGATAACCAATAATGTCATATACATTAACAAACACATAATTTATTATGATAACCAATAATGTCGTATATGAACAAACATATCATATATTAACCAATAATGTCATACATCAAATATAGAATGTCATATGTACATCAAATGTGTATCGAATATGTCTCTCAGATGCCTATATATATACATGGGGAAGGAAACAAGTCTCTA
The DNA here is from genome assembly GCA_028749045.1 of Cupressus sempervirens. Classification (NCBI taxonomy): domain Eukaryota; kingdom Viridiplantae; phylum Streptophyta; class Pinopsida; order Cupressales; family Cupressaceae; genus Cupressus; species Cupressus sempervirens. The sequence goes on from CM053784.1 coordinate 748,485,165, forward strand.
TATATATGTATCAAATATCTCAACTACATCTTTTCCTTCCCACGAGGGGAAGGAAACAAGTCTCTCGATGTCCTCTGCCGTCGTGTGGAGGGAGACAATGGAGATGACGAGGCCTTCCTGACACGCTCACTTGACCTCTTGTTGAGGCTCTTCTCCAGGTCCAACTAATACAAAGAAAGTAGATATGAATCAATATTTATTATACGTTGAAATCAAATACATGTACTCACAAAATCAATTATTTTCTTACTGCCAACAAATAGTCACTCTGTAAGTCCACCTCAAATGCTCGTGGACGATCAAGCGTGATAAGACCCTACAACAATTCAATAAATATAATCACTTATAAATAACATTAGAAATTTTGAGATTAACTATTATAAACAACAACTAAAATGAAGAAAATTCTTTCATACCTCCGTCAATGGCTGTGAGCTAGCCACAGCTGCGGCCACTCCACTATCAACAGACTATCGTAGATGAGGAGGTGTGTCTGACATCATGAGCTGCACATCATACAATACACGTTATATCTAACATAAAACATGGAATAAATATAATCAAATGAATTAAATTAACATGAAACAACTGTACCTGTGTGAAGCTCGTATGATGTCTCTGCTCTGCGTCTGTGGTAAAGGTTGAGGGTCCTATGGAGAATTGATGCACATGCATATTTTTTTTGGTCAATCCTTAATATGATTACGTAATAAATATATGTATTAATTAAAATGATTAAATTGATACATACCTCAGGACTCGTTGAAGGGACAAAAAATGGGCCTGGAGGATCATTGCTAGGCCTAGGAACACTTTGACCCTAAATTTTGAACAATGTCAATAAATCCTAATTAATTAATCATTCACTATACGTATGAAATGTGATCAAATTAGTAATTTACCTATGTGTCAGTGCCAAATGTCTCATTCAGGAACTGATCGGTGACAAGCCCATCATCTGCACCATCTCCGACATGAGTACCAAATGTGCATAGGGATCCGCATGAAGTGCACATGTGACCATGCTGTATAGAAGGCTCCCCCTCAAATAATGGGCTCGTGGAATGGATGAGGGTCTGTGTCAAAGCATTAATGGTCCCAAGAGTGCTGGCCTCTACATGTTCCTTCACAACTGAAGGAATCATCACATGCTCACGCTGTGGATGGACCACGGGTGCCCTAACTACATTAGGGTCACGACGTGCTCTGAGCCTCTCAAATGATGACCCCCCACCTCTACCCTGGGAGTCTAACATATCAAAATAATTGGGGATCTCCCCAAGGACAAACTCACAATATAATTTCTTCAAAAAATACATGGGGACCTCATGATTGTTGCAAGAAGGGGCATCAAAAACCATCCACCATCTATCCCAAAAATTATTTCTAATAGCATCATTTATGCACCAATGGATGGGGAATCATTTAGTACCCTCTCTAACAGTATTTTGCTCACCGAGTTTTCTAAATAATGCACATATACTACCTTTTGGTATTTCCTTTTTTTTAACATCTTCAAATGACAATTTATTTGCATAAAATCTTTTTTGTTCATCCCTCTTAGCCCACCAAATATCTAACTGACCACTAACTGAGGCTATCTAAGTGTTAATGGATTTGAGGGATGATGCCAATTGAGCCCTCATTGGATTGGTTTGTCCGGATTCTTTCAACCGAGCAATGATTCCTTCTAATTCAGTTTTGCCTCTCTCTATTTCATTTCTTAGATTTTCTTGTGTGTCTGGTGGAGGTCTTCCAATTGGTTCGGGTTGTAGAATTTGTTCTTCTTCTCGAGGAGGGTTTTGGTTTTGGGGTTCTTGAGGGTTTTGGTGTTCTTGTGAATTTTCTGGTTGATTATGAACATTTTCTAATAAAAAATCAATTGAAATTCAAATAAATAAACAAATCTAAATGAAATTTGTAAAAACCCTACAAAAGAATATAAAAAACTTACAAAACAATATGAAAAATATATCAAACAATGCAAAGTTAGGTTTATATCACTTACGGCATCGTCGTGGGTGCGCTTGTGGTCTTGGATTTCGTCGACGAGGAGGCATTTTGGCAAATGGTGGTGCAAATGTTGAGTCTTCAACTCGCGTACACGCTGCTCGCTGTAGGAGTAGAAGAAAATGGTAATAAAAATGATGGGTTGCGGGTTTGCAGCCCATCATACATGCTTTTTATTTTTTAAAAAGTGCATACGCACTATAGCGCGCATGCGCTATAGTGCGTACGCGCTGTTTAAAATAGGAAAAAAAAATTTGTTGTCACCTTTTTGGCACCACAACTCGGTGCATATGCCCACCTAATCAAGACCTTACACTCTAATTGCCCCATTCGCAACATACCATAATATGGAAGATCATGGCAACCTTGAGGAGGGAATAAGGAGATTGCTTGGAAAAGATATTTCAAGACCCAAAACAAAAGATTCCAAATCAAAAGAAAGTGAAAATCCAAAAGAGAACCGTTTGCCAACAAGATGGGTAGGACGAGGTACTAACGGACCAAGATCAGACATGAGGAAAGCTATATTCTACAAGGACCTATCGGAGAGCACCTAAGCTGGTGGATTTGGATGAGTGATGCATCTGGCAAGCTGAACTAAGAAGGATAACACTTTGGTGATAGGAAATATAGCTAAAGGATGCATTGGAATAGCTAACCAAGGGTTGTGCGATGTGTGCAACATGCTGATCAAGGAGGAACTGACACGAAATCTAGATAGATACAATGGTACTAAGCTAAAAAGGATGTACAAGCTGACGGACCAAGATATGTTACAAATGTACAAGTTTTTTCATGTTTTGGTTTTTTGTGAGATGGAAATGTTTGTGAAGGGTGGGATATCTGTAATGGTTGATAGGTGGATAGTTAGATGGTTTGTGAAAGGCTTAAGTGAAAATGGGGTTTTGTGTGTGCACGTGATAGTATACAAGCTAAGATACAAGATTATTTACAAGCTGAAATATGGTACAAGCTTTGGACAAGATTCGAATATACAAGGTATGGTACAAGATTTACAAGGTATAATACAAGCTTTGGTACAAGATTTCCAAGCTGAGGTACAAGATTTACAAGCTGTACAAGAGGTATTTACAAGCTCCATTAGATTTTGGATATTTGGTTGGAACACCAAGGGAACAAGCATGTATTTTATGGGATGGTAGGTGGATGGATGAGGGATAGGATAGTGATAGATAATGGATTAGTCTTTAGTACACAAGGTGCCTGAATTACTAGGTTTTCACCATTGGATGCTTATTTCTCTTTACTATTTTTTTGTATTTTTCAAAAGCTGGGTATACCAAGGATCTTCAAGCATAGAACTTCTTGAGATGAATGATGTTAGTAGGATCATTCAAGAGTTCCCCTTCTGGTGTAGATAACTGATAAGCTCCAGAGCCAAAGGATGTAGTGACAACATAAGGACCAAGCCATGTAGGTTCAAACTTGCCTTTCTTTTCTCGATCTGCTTGGACTTTCATATTTTCTTTGAGCACCATGTCACTTGGCTGAAAGTGTCATGGGAGCACTTTCTTGTTGAAATTCCTTTTGAGATGAGTTTGGTAGACTGTGAGATGGTCATAGGCTTGTTGTCTCTTCTCGTCTAAGAGATCTAGCTGGGTGAGCCGAGCTACTTTGTATTCTTCATCTGAGATTTTCCCTTGCAAAGATATGCGTAGCGAGGGAAGTTCAACTTCTATAGGTAATACCGCTTCGGCACCATAGACTAAGGAGTATGGAGTTGTTCCTGTGGATGTACGGAAGGAAGTTCGATAGGCCCATAGAGCTAAATTTATTTGAAGGTGCCAATCACGGCCAAAATCATTGACAACTTTCTTTAGGATTTTGAGGAGGGTTTTATTAGTTGCCTCTGCCTGGCCATTACCTTGTGGAAAATATGGGCTAGAAAAGTGGTGATGGATGTGGAGGGAAGTGCATAATTCTTCCATGTTGATATTTTCAAAGTTACCACCGTGGTCAGTGAAGATGGTGGATGGGATGCCGAAGCGGCAAACAATGTGGTACAAGATGAACTTGGAGACCTGAACTCTTGTAGCTGAGACTAGGGGGACTGCTTCCACCCACTTAGTGAAATAGTCTGTAGTTGTTATTATCCATTTATGTCCATCAGATGAGAGAGGTGTGATAGTTCCAACTAGATCAAGGCCCCAACAAGTGAAAGGCCAAGGTGGTGCAATAGACTGTAGATCCTATGCTGGAGCGTGCACAAGATTTGCATGCTGTTGACATGGGAGACACTTTTTGACAAAGTCACAGGAGTCTTCTTCAATGGTAGGCCAATAGTAGCCTGCTCTAAAGATTTTTCGTGCTAGGACAATACCACTCGTGTGGGCACCACAAAGTTCGGAATGTACTTCTTTTAATGCCATCGCAGCCTCATTTTCATCTAAACATCGAGAGAGGGTATCGTGATAACCCTGACGATATAGGGTATTGGCTATGATGACATAGCGGGATGATTTTTGAATAAGGTTCTGGCGTTGGGTGCGTGTGAGGTGAGGGGATATGATACCATCGTTAAGGTAAGCGTGAATTTCATGGTACCAAGGGGATTGGGGACCAACCAAGATACAAACACGGTTTGAATCCTCATTCGCATAGGCGGGTGTGAGGAGCTGCTTGACTAAAAACTCATACTGCGTAGCTTCTTGGGGAATTTCCAAGAGCGAGTCGATAGTGGCCATGGTGTCTGCTACCTTGTTCTACATTCGTGGCACTTGTGTAAATTGAAGCTTTGTAAAATGCTAGGTCAGCTGATCAACTAGCTCTTTGTAGGGTAATAGCTTTCAATCTTTGGTTTGATATTCATTTAAGACTTTTTTGATGATGAGCTGGGAATCGCCAAAGATTTCTAACTCAGTGATATTCCATTCTGCAGCTATCTTTAATCCTGCTACAAGAGCTTCATATTCTGCTATATTGTTGGTGCTAGGGAATTGTAGCTTGAAGGCTTTTGGAATATAATCTCCCTGAGGTGTAACTAATAATATTCCTGCCCCTGATCCATGAGATGTGTATGAGCCATCAAAATAAAGCTTCCATAGTGGCTGTTCTTTAATTAGGCAGATATGCTCGTCTGGGAATTCTATGAGCAAAGGATATGGATCTACTAGAGGTGCATCAGCTAGGTGATCTGCTATAGCTTGCCCTTTGATTGCCTTTCTATCCACATACTGGATGTCAAACTCACTTAGTAGCATAACCCACTTTGCTAGCCGACCTGTGAGTGCTGTTCTAGAGAGCATATACTTGAGAGGATCAATCTTGGAGACTAGTTGGATGGTATGACTTAGCATGTAGTGGCAAAGCTTTTGAGTTGAGAAAAAAACTGCCAAACAAGCTTTTTCCATAGGAGTATAATTGAGTTCGTAACCAACTAGGGTTCTATTGATATAGTAGATGGCTCTTTCTCTGCTATAATCATCATGTTGTGCTAGAAGCACCCCTAGAGTAGTAGGTGTTGCTGATATGTACAAGATCAAGGGACGAACAGGAACTAGTGGGACCAAGATAGGGGGATTGGCTAAATACTGCTTGAGCTGATCGAAGCTGTGCTAACATAAAGGATCCCACTTGAAGTCCTCATCCTTCTTTAGTAAATGTGAAAATGGTGTACACTTATCTGCAAGCTGAGAGATGAAGCGCCGGACAGATTGAAGCTTTCTCTGAAGAGAGTGAAGCTGTCGCAGTGTCTGGGGAGGAGGCATGTCTAAGATAGCCTTGAACTTTTTGGGGTCGATCTCTATACATCATTTAGAAACTATGAAGCCCAGAAGCTTGCCAGATGTGACCCCAAAGACACACTTCTTGGGATTTAGCATGAGATGATATTGGGCTAACCTATCAAAGACTTTCTCTAGGTCAGCGAGATGATCCATGAAGGTATGAGATTTGACCAAGATATCATCCACATAATCCTCCAAAATGCTATGGATAAGATCATGAAAAATGGCTATCATAGCTCTTTGATAGGTAGCCTCAACATTCTTTATGCCAAAAGGCATCATGGTGTAGCAAAAGGTTCCCCAAGGGGTAGTGAATACTGTCTTATGTTGATCCTCTTCTGCAATCTTGATTTGATTATACCCGAAAAATCCATCCATAAGGGATAGAATTTCATGTCTAGCTGTAAGATCTACAATCATATCTATGTTGGGCAAGGGAAAATCATCCTTTGGACAAGCTTTGTTAAAATCTCTGAAATCAGTGCAGATTTTGATGTCACCAGAAGGCTTAGTGACAGGGACCATATTGGAGATCCACTCTGAGTAGTCGATAGGTCGAATAACCTTAGTAGCTAACATTCTTTCTAATTCAGCTTTGACCAGTAATGCCACCTTGGGGTGCATTTTTCTAACCTTTTGTCTGACGGGCTTGATCTTTGGATCGACTGCAAGATGATGAACTACAAGCTTTGGATCAAGTTCTGGCATGTCCTGATATGACCATGCAAATCGGCCAATGTTCTCTCGTAAGACCTCAAAGAGGAGGTCAGCTTGGTCTTGTGATAGGGATGCAACAATGTGAACAAGTCTGGGGATCTCTAAAGAACTGATGTTGACTTCTCTAGTATCCTCTATTATAATAGATGAAACCTCTGGTCAATTATCTTGAGGAGGCAATACTAAATCCTCATGTTCTGCTTGTGGCTCTAGATTTTCTTGCTGAGGGGTTCTCTTCGCTATCTTAGCTAGTCTCAGATTCACCTTAGTTCCAATTTTGGGTGTATCGAAACTAGGTTGGGGATTTTCTCCAAAATACCCCTTGGGATCTAGCTTGTAGATATAGGCAAAATCTGGCTTTTTTTGCTTGTGAGGTGTTTTAGCTCCCATGAATCTTAGAAGTGCTTCCTCTGATGCGAATTCATCAATGTGTATGATGCTTGGTTGGTCCCAATCTATGACTTATGGATGAGTGAGTGGTAGGTCAATGAGATGGATGGATAGTTCTCAGAGAATAGAATCTCCTAGGAAGATTTGGTCTGGGATATCGTCGTAGGCTCTCTTTTCAACTTCGTCAGGAATGTCTTCGATTTTGACAAGGTCGCGGTGGATGTTCGAAAAAGCATGACCATTCTTGTTGGTGCCCCTAGTTGTGGGTATGCTAAAGCCAAGACCTGACTTCATTTCCCACTTATGTGCTTCGATGGGACATTGCATGCCCCTTTCTTTTGGTCCTAGTCCACCACCTTGATAGTTCCATTTTTCAATGATGAGCTTATGTTCTTGGGGATACTTCTAGCCGAAGTGATCAAGGCGTGCTTGATTTCTTGGAGGTGCATCCTTATGTAACCAATTGTTGATATCTGGAGTGAGCTCCTCATGAAGAGGGGTTTTTGAGGACACAAAGGTGGTTGGGCCAAACTATTTGTATCGAGAGGTGGAATCTCCCTAGCTTTGTGATATGTCGTCCATCCATGGGTATGTGGATCAAGTGGGATTGCTCCGACAGAAAATGCATTTGATAGACTGTATTCTCCATAGCCTTTGTTGTTGATCTTTACAGTAGATAGGGTGGAGGCGAGGATGGTTTTTGCGTCATTACAAGTGTGGGATGAGCTGGCGATGGCTGTGCCGATGTCTATTCTAGGGCAATGGTTTGTATATGAAGCTTCAACCGCATTGTAGTAAGCAAAGGGTTCTGGATCAGCATGGATGGTCACCTCAGTGCCCTGATGCGAAAATTTGATGCACTGATGGTAGGTGGATGGAATAGCCTTCATAGCGTGAATCCATGGGCAACCGAGGAGGATGTTAAATGGTAGGTTTAGATCAACAACATGGCAAACTATCTCTTGGATGACCGACCCAACCTTGATTGGTAGCAAAATAGTTCCTTCTGTGGTTCTTTCCAAGTTGTCATAAGCTTTGATGGTGATAACTTCACTTATCATATCTACCTCAGTATACCCAGCTTGTTTTATGAATTTTAGGGTGCAAATGTTCAAGGCTGATCCATTATCTATCATTACTCTTTTCACGGAAAAATTGGATACCATGATGGCTATGCGAAGCGGAAGGGTGTGATCTGGCTCGATCGCGGGTATGTCGGTGGGTTTGAATGATAGGGCACATGAGGAGGATAGGTGTCCAACAAGATTACGAAAATCAGTAGCATTGATATCAGAAGGGACATGGGATTTTATGAGAGCACTATCAAGGATGTCTTTGTACACAAGACTAGTGCAGAGAAGGTCTAAAATGGAGATTTGGGCTGGCATGTTCCCAAGGTGTTCCAAGATATTGTACCGGCTTTTTGATGGAGCTAATGGTGCTGATGAAACTAGTGGGCCTGCGATGTTAAATCATGCTCTTCGAGTGGTGACTGCACACTCATTGTCTGGTCCTCGGATATTGATAACATTGATAGAAGGCTCTTTCTCAGATATACAACCTATGAGGCTACCATAGTCTATATAGGATGAAGTGTGGTCATTGTTCTTCCCATGCTGTTGGTTTGGCTGGTGGTTGTTGGTGTTGTTTTGGACAGGTGCTTTTCCAGGATTTTGGTTGTTGTGTGGAGGAAAAGCATTTTGATAAATCTGTAAGCTTGCATTGGGAGAGGTTTGGGCACCAACAGTGATTTCTTTTCGATCAATGAGGTCCTGCACATAATCTTTCAGTTTCATGCATCGGAGGGTGGTGTAACCATTTACTCTATGGAACTTGCAATACTCATTGTCCTTGTACCATGCAGCTTTGGATTGGCTTGGATCAATTTGCTGGGTAGGAAGAAATTTGATGAGGTTTTCCTTAGCCAATTTCTAAAAAATGACATCCAATGGCTCACCAAGGGGTGTATAGTTTCTAAGTGCGGGTTGGAATCTGGTTTTTTGCCCTGTAGCTACATTGATGGCATTAGCTTGATTGTTAGACCCTTGAAAATTGCGTCTTGTATTGTGGTTTTGATAGCTTTGGTTATTTCGTTGTTGGTAATTGATAGCTTGTTGGTTGTTTGTTTGATATGGTGGGTTAGACTAGTTTTGAGAAGGACCAACAATATTCACATGTTTTGTGTCAGTAACCCTATCTGTTGCAACATGCTTATTTTTGTTCCAATACCTAGACTTGTCATTGGAATGTGATTGATTTTGGTTGGCCTCTTTGTAAATCTTGACCACACCATCTTTAATGAGTCCTTGCTCAAGGATCATTCCTTTCTCTTTGATATCCTTATAGGTCTGCAAACAGTTCATGGTCATGTGGTGTGCCAAGCTAAGATGGGCATTATCAATAAACATTTTCACCACATAGCGTTTTGGCAAGGTGCAGGATATGCGGGTGGTAAGGGCTTGCCATCTTTGCAGGTATTCGGCAAGGCTTTCTCCACCTTTTTTCTTGGTGTGGACAAGATCAACTATTGATAGCTCTGTTTCAACAAGATGGGCATATTGGGCTACAAATGCTTCAGATAATTCAGCAAAGTTTTTAATTGTGCCATAGGGGATTCTGTAAAACCATTCAAGAGCTGGCCCAGCCAAGCTTTTGGGAAAAAGGCGCAAGAGGAAGACATCATTGTATGCTACGTCCTGGCAATGCATGTAAAATTCTTTGATATGTGTGACAGGGTCTCCTTTTCCTCTGAATTTGTCAAATTTGGGTACCTCAAAGTGTTTGGGAAATGGTGTCATGGTAATGGCTCTGTCAAATGGGTAAGGACACACATTCTCAAACTTGAATGTCTTCGGATCATTCCCTTCTTGGATGGCTTTCAGAGCTGTCTTCATTTGCTCTCATTCTAAATTGATAGGTGATGGCTGGGGTGCCCCCATTGTAGGAGTGCCTTGAGGTAGGTATGCACTAGATGGGGCCACTGAATATGGATGGCTGTGAGGGATTTGCTGATAGGGATTGTACATTGTTTGGGCAGCTGCATGGTGGATGACGGGTTGTTGAGGGGGAGGTGGCACATATTGCTGCATGTGTTGCGAGGCTTGCTGTTGATGTGGGATTTGAGGTAGGGATTGAGGAACATAAGCTGGCTGTGGGATAAATGGATTGCTTTGTGGAGGTAAGGTATAAGATGGTTGTGAAGCTTGGGGAAAGGATCGGGGGGCTTGTGGGGTTTGAAAAAGGTATGTGGGTTGCACCCCCATTTGGGATGGTACCTGCAAATAATTGGTGGTTGGCTGGATTGGTGGATTGCCTCCTAGAAGTGGCATTGAAAAGTAGTTGGTAATAGGAGGTAATGGATTAGTTGGTGGTGGAGGTGGTGGGATTTGAAAGCTTGGGAATGGAACTGATGGGGTTTGATAGCTTGGTGGCTGGATTTGGAAGCTTGGTAGAGTGGTGGTGGGAGCTGGGGTCACTTGGGAGCTTGGTAGAAAATTGGCAGTAGCTTGTGGGATTTGATAGCTTTGTGGAGTGAGGGTAGTAGCTTGTGGATTTGTGGCTGATGGTATTGAGCTCTCAAGACCTAATGGAAATGATGGGATTGTGCTTTGGGCTGTGGTGAACAAGCTGGGGGTGATGAAAGGTTGATTACTTGGCCCCATGGGTGGCATCCCTGTTGTATGTTGGCCAAAGATGCTAGCACTGATTTGGGAGATGGGTTGATTTGAAAGGCTGGGTTGGGGAGCAACAACAGCAATAGTGAAGGGGGTGAATGGTGAGGTGTTTTGGGTAAAGGGGGTTTGGAGCGGAGAGGTATGAACCAAGGATGGAGTGGTGGTGGCTGGGTTGGCTTGCGGCATAGAGATTTCAACTTGGGTGGATGATGGTATGTTTGGGTCTGTTGGATCATATGGATTGGCTGGAGGCTCTTCTTTTGGCATATATTGAGGATAATTTGGATCATAAGAGCCTATGGGTGGTGGCAGCTACCCAAACAACGGGTGAGATGGATCTGATAATGGAGGGGGTCTTCCAAAGTCAAAGGTTCCTACATTGTCCCTTCGAAAATTAGCCATGATTGTCTCTTTGTTCTTGTATATAATGGCGTTTACCAATACTGCATTTCCTGGTTGGTTCATGAAAGCTTCAATGCCAGTAAGTGATGGCATAGCTTTTTCTAGGCTGAAGGATGGCTAAGTGCTCAAGGGGGGTGATGCTGTTCGGTCCAAATGATAGGGCTCCATTGTTTCTTTCTTCTTGGCTAAGCGAGTGATGGGTGGCATGAAGATGCAGAATGTTCCTAGGGATGAGATGCAACAAATGTTGGTGGATGCAAAAGGGGGGAAGGCTTTTCTATGCAAATGATTTCCTAGGTTGAGGAAAAGCTATATGACAAAACCTAAGGAGGATTGGGTTGGGGATTCTAACTTCAAAAATATGTTGCCAAAGCACAAAAGGTCTGCTTTCCTATATGCAAGCTTGGTGGTGATTGTGTCAACTTAAGGATAGACTGATGATCTTTTAGGAATAACACGAGATTGACCACTTGTGGATCCCAACCTTTAGCTCAAGGTGATGAGGGATAACAAGTGATAAAGCTAGATTACCCTAAACAAAGCTCTGTCAAAGGGATAACCTTGGTGAGATTGGTGGATTTGGAAGATTTAAGGAATGGAAAACTTTTGGCAAGGTGACAACAATTTTGAAGGCTTGGTTGTGAATGTTTTTGGAGTGCTGGCTAGATGGTTTGATTCTAAATGAGATGGATGAGCTAATAATGCTTAAGGGGATGACCTAAGATGGCTGGCTTTTCTACAAAGATGACTCTAAAGTGAAGCTTATTCAAGAATATGTGGAGAAACAAGGGTGTCTAATCATAGAAATCATGCCTAGTTGGTAAGGCATAAGCAGGATTAACTCTTGGATGTTGGCTAAATTTGATGGTGCTCTCTAACTAGGCCTCTTGAAGTGCTTTGTCGGAGGCCCAAATCCGTAGATGAGGCCAAAAAGATGTCACACAGCCGGGAGGAGCAGTAACCCACTTCTCCTCTTTCACTTCTCAAGGGTATAAAGTTCCTTGAGGCTTAGCCCGAGTGACAAAATCTTGATCCCAAGAGAGGTGTCTTTCGATTCACCTCCCAATTCTTATACTCCGTCGGAATGCTGGAGTTGAGGTCATCCAAGGGGTGATGAAATCCTCAAGCAGACCTCCTAAAAAGAAACAAGGTTTTGGATCCTAATCTTATGCACCCAAGATGGCCTTGAAAGACAACAAGGGGAGAGAAGACTTGGATGACCTTGGGCTAAAAAATATGCTTGTTCTTTTACCAACTAAATCTTATGTGTGCTAATCTAGATTTTGCAAGCACTCATGTTTAAGAGACAATGTTCAATTCCAAATTGAGTGTGAGTTTGTTTTAAGCCCAAAACAAAAGTGTGTGAGATTCGATTTCAAGTGCACGCCCGGAGGCTCTCCACGTCAATTGTTGTTCAATTTTAGTGCCCAAACTTGAAGTGTGATCGACTTAATCTAGAGTTTTGATCATTTAAATTTTTTGGTAAAGTTAAAGCAAATGTTCAAAGACCAAGTGAGTTAGTTAGATTGTGGAACATTTAACACCTTTTTCAAGTAGACCCATCCCCATAAATGGCGCTGAGATTGCAACCAATGGTTGAATTGATGGGTGATTAGAAAAGAGGTGAGTCTAAGGAACTACTCAAATTGATTTTTGCAAATTTGTATTTAACTTAACAAAGTTTCTTAATTGTCCAAAAATCAAACTTTACCTAAATTGCATGTGAAAAAGAGATTTGTTTTGTTCAATTTTAGAATCTCCAAATGAAGTGTTTGATATTGCAATGGTTAATTGATCCTTGGCATTCAAGATTGGATTTGTTGTTTTAAGCATGCATTCTAAGGAAAATTGATTTTAATCCATGGCATTCAAGAGTGTGTTTTGAGCAACATTCATTCAATGGAAAATGTGTTTAACCATTCAAGTTCATTTTAGTAACATGCATTTAAAGACAAATGGTTAAACATTCAAGTTCATTTTTTAGCAACATGAGAACTTGCAAGAAACATGGTTAGTGGTTCCATATGTGCTCCAACCTGCAATGAGACAAAAAAAAGCAATTTAGTTAGTTACCCAAAATCTTCAAAAATGAGAGTTTAACTATGGAAAAAAATTTAACTTTTTTTGTTGTTTTTCCTATGCGTAAAAATGCTTAAAATGGTCTAAATCCTATGGAACCACTAAAAGTCAAATTTTGATTTATACTCTTTTTTTTTTTTTTAAAACTACAAAGTGCAGAAATAAAGATTTTAAAACAGAAGTGCAACAGAGACAGGCGAAGACGACAGTTCATCAGGCGCAGATGCTAAACTGTAGAGACGCTGATCTGCAGAGACGCTAATCTGTAGAGACGACAAAGGAAGAGGCGGAGATGACAGATTAAGTTGGCGGCGGCGGAGAGGTCAGTCTAGGTTGCAGAGATGACAGAGTAGCCGACTGAGGCACTGATCTGCGGAGACAATAGTTTGTAGGTGCAGACGCCAAACTGCGGAGACGACGCTGCGCGAAAAAAAGAGCTGAAAAATGTGGATTTTTTTCAGAATTTTTTTTTAATTTTTTGTTATTTTTGAGGGTATGTCTTCTTCCCAAGTGCATTCTTTAACCTGCAAAAATAAGAAAAACACCCTCACAACACACTCAAACAACAACTAACATTAGATGGTTAGTTTAAAACAACATATAGATAGAAATTGATGATTAAATGACCCATAGTGGGATCCCACCAGGCGTGCCAAAATGTAGAACAAGATTTAGTATGCAAAGAACATTAACAATAAAGTAAACATTCACAAACCAAAACTAAATTCACATATATTTTTAGAAAAAGAAAAGCAAACAAGAAGTGCAAACATCAAAAGAGAAAACACTCCATGCTTTCTTGATTTTGTAGATGTGTCTTTTGATGTGGATGTATGCTCAAGATGCTCAAAGCTACTTGAATGGAGATGGGTAATGGAAAATTGGTAGCTTTGAGAGCTCTCAATTTGGCATTATAAGGGTATGGGTATGGATTTTGGCTCTCAAAAGGGCATGATAACTTTAGCTCAAGGATTGTCGTTGAAATGGCTTGGGATGAGATTCAATTTATAGGCCAAGGAGTAGAGGGATGGAGGGCTTAGATGCAAGGATGGGGAGATGGTTAAGGAGGGCTAAGATGCACTCAAAGGGGAGCACATGGATTATGCTTGTTTAGCACCAATGGGAAGGTGACACTTGTCACAAGGAGGATGAGTGTGAGAGGGTAGGGTAAAAGGTTGGTTAAAGGCATGATGAGTGGGGTTGAGTATGTAAGAGAGATGTAAGAGGAATGAGTGTGGAAGAGGGAAGAGTGTGGAAGATGGATGTAAGAGTCATGAGTGGGCTTGTAAGAGTCTTTTATGGTTTGTAAGAGCACTCATGACTTGGTGGTTGGGATTTTTGAGGGCAGACTTTGGTTTGGTTTATGAAAGTCTTAAACTTGTTTAGGGAATGTGACAACATTAGGGGGTGGATTAGGCTTGGGTTTAGGATTAGATTAGGGATGTTAGAGATGTGCAAGTGGATGACATTAATGAGAGTGGGTGAGTTAGTGGCTAAGCTTGGTTAGTATGGGTGGATGGGGTGGATTAGACTAAATGGAGGATTAGAGATAGGTTAGGGGTTTTTGGATTTGAGGATTTTATTTATCAAATAGATTTATTTAATAAATGGAGATTTTTGGAATTAGATAGAAGAATAGGATTTAATTGATAAATAATAGATTTATTTGATTTATCAATTAGGACTATAGATGATTAATTAAATTAATCAGCTAGGGATGGAAAAGGATTAATTAAATAAGAATTTAATTAATGATGCTTTTAGAGATGGCTAAATTAGATTACCAAAGCAGTGTAATCAAATTTAGGTGTCTACACCTAACACCTATGAAAATTATTAGTGTGTATATTCTTATGATAGGAGCAGGTAGATCATGAACTTGTAAATTAGATTTGACATGAACCTGCTTACTACAGTCTACTCTATAAGATAGATTTGCTTTTTTCTTTTTTTCGGTCGGGCTTAAACATCACGCTCTTAATTCTGACTTACTAAGGTGATTCATCTGAAATCTCATTCACTAAAGCTTACCTAAAGAGTGATTTAGGACAAGTCACATAAGCATACTTTATGATTTGACTTGTTTAGGCGGCTTACCTAGAATAACATTCAAATTCTCTTGTACAACCCGCCTATTGTTAAGATTTAAGATGAGCCACATAAGCACACTCTTTTCTTAATCAAATCTTCTTCTCTAGTAAAACTCCATCTATTGGTCTAATTTCAAATAAGCCACCTAAGCAGTTTTCTAAGATGTGACTTATTATGTGGCTTATTTGACATCGCTCTCACTTCTTCAATAGAACCCATCTATTAGTATGATTTAAGATGACCCACCCAAACAAATCAATGCCAAGAGTACACTATTTAAGCCAAACTCCTCCTTTTTTCCAAGTAGAACTCGAGACATGGTGATAACAAGAGAGTAATCTGCAGGGAATAGTGGCTTCGGGAATAGCCTATTATGTGCAAGGATTGTGCATGAGAGAGAAGGGTCCTCAAAGATTTACTGTTACAAAGGGACAAGACATGTGAGATAACTAAATAGAAATATCGTAAGATTGAGCTCTCTATGCAAAATATAACTATTAAATTTCCACTTATTCATCATCCAAAATTTATTATTCATTGTGTATTTTCAATTCTCAATTTTAAATATTTTAAATATTTCTTTAAGGTTTGAACAGTTATAATACCATTAGCTCCCTCAAAATTTTCCAACAACTCTTTTTTTTTTTTAATGAATAGTGACCTTTTCTATTAATGAAATATACTAAGTTTACAATTCACAAAAAAAAAAGGGTCGGGATATACAAGATCACCTTGCGAAAGAGATCACACGGTCGAAGCCAGAATTAGAAACTATTCATTAAAAAAACATATAAGGCAACCTCAGGCTGCCAAAGCAGTGCCAGCCAAGGGTGGTGGATCATCTTTGTCTTGAAAACCCCAATCATCTTTAGGATTGGGGGGCGGGCTGGGGAACAGTCCAGCCATCATTAAGAGTGGCAGCCTTCGCATCTTTAACCTCTGGCCATGGAAGAGATCTCATATTTTTTAATATCAAATGTTACTAAAAAAATTCATGATACCACCTATTGTAAAGCCCCCTGATTTCCTTGTCTTTCCATGTGGCACTATGATTTTACCATCCATGTTTTAGGTTGTCAACTATGGCACACCAACTATATAGCAGGGATTTTTTTCAACCAGATTATGCTTAATGTGTTTTCAATGGTTTGAGAGCATTTCAACCAATTGGGGATGTTCAAGAAAGTTATGATTTGTAAAACCCAGATTATGCTTAATGTGTTCTTTTCTTGTGAGTGATCTTAGAGTAGAGAGGGAAATAAATTGTACACAGTGATGAAAGAGTGAAGGCTACATGGAAGAAGAGGAGCTATAAAATAGGGAGGTGGGATTCCTACGATGAGATAAAGTTTTCACACCACCAAGTTTCACGTTTCAGACATGGAGAATATGGTGAGATTCATGTGAAAAGGGTAGATCAGGTTGGTGGGAAGCAAAGCAAACAAGATATAAAAGGACGGTGTGGGTTTTTTAAGCAATTCACTTCTGGGTTTTAGACTTGTTGATCGTCCCGGGTTCGAATCACAAGAGTTTTCCTCCAAATGCAGGATGAGGAATTTGGAGAAGTGGTGCAGGAGGTCACAAGAACGCACAAGAGTTTGCCTCCCCAGTCGAATGAAGATGGTGGAAGCAGCTCTGGTCCTTATAAGAAATGTGGATGCCACAAAGGATATGTGTTTGCAGACTTTGAAGAGGCAGAGGAAGCCTCCAGATACGTCGGAGGAGGTGTTTGAAGTGATGCAAGAAATGCGAAGAATTTGAGCTGAGATGGATGCGGAAGAAGAGAAGCACAAGGCCTTGGCATTGCTTCAGCTGGAGGATCACCATAGGATTTTTTATTATCTTCTCCTCAAAGCAAATTTTGCTTTGCCCTCTTTGTCTTCTGCTCCTACTTATGTTCCAGATATTTATATAGAAGATGCAAGTAGCCGGAAACGTATCAAATATTATTAATGGGGAATGAGCTAGATTTCAGGATCAGTACAAGATCTTTTCAGATATGGAGATATCCAAAATGCCGTATTTGAGTAAATCAATGTATATGGTACGTGCAGATCAGAGCTAGCCAATTAATACCGTCCGTGGAGATCAAATATCATAGTTAGCCAACTAATATTGTCAATGAGCAGATTTTACGAATTGTAAAAAGATTGATTGAGATATTAATAAGATTGCAGAAATCTTAAAAAGTTTTGTTTTTGAGGGGTAAATGCTTTGACTTGGAGCTATGAACCAGTGAGGCCACAAACGGGAGACCTCATCCCCATGAGATTTGAATTTTGATGGCAAGGATATCAACGCACTAACTTAACCATCACAACATGCCACTATTGGCAGATTGCAGAAATCTTAAAAAGTGATTGCAAAAAGATATTCATTTATTATTGGTTGGGCAGTTTTGAACAAAGATTAAAACAAGTGATGTTATTGGTATGAACGGATAGGTTTTGTATGAAGTCTTCACTTATAATACTCTATCAGCTAATAAAACTAGCAGTTGTGCGTTTATGTATGTAGAACAATTAGTCGATAGAAATGATTTGTGTAATTGAATGCATTTGAAGAGGTTTTCTACTATGCTACTGTGCACAGAGGGAGAGGTAGTAATCTTAAGTGATGAACAACAAAACTCTATAACAAATAACTTGAACAAGATATTGAATTTAATTTGGTAAGGAAAACTCTCAAACTTACAAAAAAAAAAAATTGGGGCAAGTTATCTAACACTCCATATAAATATATACCATTTATATCTTGCATTGTCTAATGGACCTTCACAAATTTTTGTGACTTTTTAGGTGACCAAGGTAAACCAATCAATTAGTTTTGCTTAATATTTACACTTAGAATTGTATTGGTGATCACATCTTAGCCAAATTCTCTCTCTAGTTAGAAAAATAAAGATAATGAACTTCTAACTAGATAATGAACTTGAAGTATATAGAAATATATTTTATAGAACACTCTTAATAATTTTATAGATATACAAGAAAATTAGAAACTTGCCTAAAAGATTAGAAACTTGTAGGAAAGTTAACCTTGAAATTTCTAAAAATGATTTTTTTCCAACATTGGAAAATTAAAAACCTAGATAAAAATTATCAAAATCATTGGAACATAAGAATTTTTAATATCAAATTAGTTATAAAATTAATAAAATGACATATAAAAAATAACTTAAATTTTACAATTATGCATACAAAAAATAGTTTTTTCATGAATACAAATAATTTTTTCATTAATAAGTCAAAATTAAATAATAAAATTCTATAATAATATATCAATGCAAATTAATTATAAATTATTTTATTTTAAAAATCACTAAAAAATAATAATGGATGTATACTATTTTTTTAAAATTATTTATGAGTACTTTAAGGCTCAAACCCGTGGAAGAGCTATTGCCCATAAAGTGAAGTCCTCGAAGGAAATGAAAATCTCTTACCTTCCTTCGAATACTGAGGATAGTGAAGGGTTACATTCGGATTACGAAGAGGAAGTGGCCAAGATTATGAAGGACTTAGGTAGGAAAAAGAAGAAAATGACTGGGAAAGGTCCAAAGGGTAGGAATATTAAGCCTAAGGTTAATTCTATGGAGGATCACAATGAAGAGGGAGAGGGGATGGAAACGGATGATGAGGATGATGTGAAAGAGGAAAGTAGCAATAAGGTACAGGTAAGTGGGAAGGTTGACAGCCTGACCAAAAGGATGAGGGGAGGAGATAAGGAAGCTAAGAAGGCGCATGGTAAGGGAAAGGAAACCCATCCAAATGCTCAGTAGGAGAGTAAAGAGGATTATGGTTTAGAAAACACCACTTGTACTCTTGGTGCTAAGGGCAAGAGAATAGCTTGGAGGAACTTTGTTACTAGTACAGTGAAAATGGGCCTAGTGAGAGAACATATCCAGCCGAAGGTCTTGGAGGGAACTGATGGTAGGATTCATTTGGAGGAACTCATCAACTTGGCTTTGGTGATTCTAAGAAATGATGCAAGGGAGGTGGGGATGAACCTCCTAAACAACGCCCGCAACAATATGGTGGACAATTTTCGGTCTATTAGGTGGATTTTTCATGAAATAGAAGAGATTAAGATCAGAATGTAGGGGCAGGAAAGGAAGGAAGAGGAGGACGGGACTGACAGAATTAGCAAGTTGGATGTGAGGGTAACCGAGATGGAAAAAAGAGTGGAAAGGATGGAGAGCTCCCTCCACAACTTGGCTAACTAGAGCCTCAACATTATCAAAGGTTCGAATGATAATATAAAATAGTTGCACTCGGTGATGGAGGAAAGCACTAGGGGGAAAGAGGATAAGGACAATGAGTATATTAGGGTCGTTGAAGAAGATGACTACCTACTGGTAGAGAGCCTGAGCAACAGAAGGAGAGCGGATAAGAGGAAGAGGGAAAAGGAGGATTCTCTGAATGACATTCATTTGATGACTATTGTGGCTAAGACCATGGAAAAGTTGGAGCTCAATGCTGTGGAGTTGGTCAAAGAAGCGGTGCCCTGATCGACGTTCCTAGTTTTTTGTCTTGCTCCTAGCTTTTGGTAGTTTAAGCCTACCTGTTCCTCTTTGAGGCTATTTTTTCTTTAGTTTGGTTATGGCAACCTGGTATGGCTTGTTGTTAATTGTTGTTTTAAAACATGCTCTGAAATTTTATCGCCTTTTGTTGTTGATTGGTGGGTTTCAAGCACCCCTCTAAAACCTGTTTTACTTAATAAAAAAAAATGGATGTGTATGACTAATAAATAAATAACCTAAAAGTTTGAGGTGCAACATTCTTTTAGAAAACACTACAAACAAACAAAATATTGAAAAGGAATTAATGTAATAGGAAATTATTTTTCACCTACAACTAACTTTATCAATTGAATGCAAATGATTATACAAAGATTTTGTCATTGGAAGAATATACTTATACAACATCAGTGGGTTAAATTATTATTGCTAAGACTAAATTAAATTGAGGGAGATACACATTAGTGTCTTCCTTAATGCATTTTCACTAAAATATGAATCCATGAGAAAAATAAAATAAATTAGTGCATGTGCTTTCTTGATCAAGAAAAGCAAGTGCCACATAGTGGCTTATATTTTCCCTAATTGATTTTAGAAATTAAATAACTCACACATACGCATTAGAAAAATCAAGAATCAAAATTGGAATAAAAATGCATAGATCTAATTGATTGAAATTAAAAATATTAATCAGTATTAAGTTGAAGTGATTGTAATAATATTAGTCTATGACAAATACAATAATAACAAATGTAGATTCTTAATGTACTGGCTTTTGAGAATTAAAAAATCTAAGATGGAAACATTAAAAAAAATTACAATGCAATTACCACGTCACACTAATTTTGTTATAATTTTTAATATGCAAAATCCACCATTTTACCTAGAATTGACCTTCCCATTCCTTAAGTCAAAACTATCGAGCCAAATTTTCAAACATAAAATTATCATTCATTTTAGTTGGAAATGGTTGTTGAATGAAAAAATCAAAGAAAGATCTCTTTCTAAACAAAAGATTGTGACTTGATCGATGACCGCTAATAAAAATTTTTTACATGAAAGAAATCTATTATAGATCAAAGTCTAAAAGATTTACAAGAAAACCACAATAAATCTCTTATAAAACAAATAAAGTTATATTGCAACATCGTTTCATCTCATAAAACATGAAACCTATTTGATCAATTATATTATAATACATGGCTAGATTACTTAATCCCTCCACATTTAAGACTAGATGTAATATTTCTTATTTTGTTACTTATACAAGAAAAAGAAAATTAGATTTAGAAAAGCTCAAAAATAAGGTAATTTACTATTTATGATTTCATAGCACTACAATTTAACTCCAACAAAATAGAAACAAGTGTCATACGTAAGTACTTGCCTTTTGTTTGTTGAAATTTTAAGTACAAAAACCTAATAATATCATAAAAGTATTTATGTGACCCTTTAAACCATAATTCTAATTTTAATTAAATACATTTTAATTGTATCATTTAATAATCTTAATTGTAGTTTAGTGTTGTATTTTTCTAATTATATGTTAGCACCCAATTTGAACATGGTTTTAAAACTTCAAGTGTAGAGTTTTTGAACCATTTCAAACTTCAGTTCGAAGTAGTTCAAAGTGGTTCGATGGTTTAAATCAGTTCAACATGCAGATTCAGAATCTTAGAATCAAAACTATCAACTCCATTGATTCATAGTAGAAGTGTTCAAAGAAAAGTTATCAGAAGTGCAGGTTCAATGATCTATTCTGAGAGGTTCATTCAAAGGTTCAGTGGTTCAAACGACTTGTCCTGCAGGTTCAACACAAGCAAATTTCATAATGTCCCAAAGGTTCAGAGTATAATGATTCAAATGCTCATGTTCAATGCTAAGATCTAAAGCTTAGGGATTGAAGATATGAGTCAATTCGAGAGTAGAGGTCTGACAAGTTCACAGTTTAAGATGCACGTTCAAGAGTTCATTCAGACCCCAAGTTCATAGTATGGATTGATGATTCATTAATTAAGAATGTATAACATTCACAAGTGCGGAGCTTTGGAACTTGAGCATTTAAGATTTTTCAAAGTACAGACTGGCTGACTTAGGAAGGTTTAGGATCCACTTTCAGTCCATTTCAAAAAGCTAATTTGGATTTTGAGGTTCCTTTCAAAATTTCAAAAGTTCAATAGTCTAGGTGGCTTGACAGTTTCAGAGTTCTATTCTGCACTTCAAGTCCACAGTTTGAGCAATTTGATAGATTGTTGACAAGCACCTCTTCACCATGGAACCTTTTCACCTATCCTCTATCACGAGCATATGGGGGGATATAGAAGTTTCCCCCAAAATGTTTGACTATTATCGCATGCCAGCTGACTGGTTGGAGATACCTAAATTTAATGCCTCATATGCGTGTTGCACCAGAATTCCCATAGCGCCAGAGTTGAAGACATACTCAGTCAAAGTAAATAATGATGATATTAAACTATGATCCAAGTCGTATATCACATAGGGAAATTGAAAACCCGAAAGTTCATTCTTGATGGAAATGGAGATGGAAGTGGGATTGAAAATCAAAGAAACAGATGGATCCATTTGTTTGATAAGACATGGGTGCTGCCCCCACTGTCTCAGCCGCCTTTATAATGAAGATACAGCTGACATTATCATGACACATATTAATCAAAGAAATATGGGAAGAGTATTGGCGGCATCAAATATTGTTGGAAAATATCGATAGTAGCAAGTATTTGACAATTCAATCTCGTGTCAGTGTCGCTCATTCAGCAAAATCTTGTTTGAGAGGTATATATTGAATCATCACAATAACAGTTTAGATCCACACGCAGATATAAACCACCTCCATGTGGTCTTCATTTTTTGAAAGATCAATGTTCTGTCACCAAAGTCCGAGTTCTGCCTACGGGTTTCTCCCATAACACCGAATTTTTGCCATAGGAATATTGGAAAGGATTTGAGTTATTGAAAGAGGAGCAGCATCCATATCGAAGCAAATCTTGGGACCTGATATGCAGTGTAACTATGATACTTGCCAAGCCACGAAATAAGCCCGATACCATATTTCATTGGCACCAAGATTTGGCTTACTGGACAATAATAGAAGATACCAAGACTGCATCATTTTAGCTTGCCATTGACAACTTCACAGTTGATAATGGGCGTCTGCATTTTGTTCCAGACTCACATTTCGAACCAGAATTAAGAGACCATAATACTCTTCAAGGTGATCGTGATAAATCCCATACAATTCCAACTAAACTTTTTGAAGAAGACAAACCCAAGGCCGCATAATTAAAACGTGGGATGCTACTGTGCATCACGAACGAGTATTACATAAATCAGGTGGCAACTACAACAATTCTAATTAGAGAAGAGAAAAGATATTATAATGCTTTAATAAACATTATATTATCTCTGTTTGGTAATATTACTCAAAGATCAAATAAAAACGAAAACCCAAGAGATGTGATAAGAAGAAAAGTATGATGTCAGTAAATAATGACATGTGGAGCCCCCTTTTTAAGTAAGGGTTATTTCTTAATGGAATGAAAACCCAAAGGAAACTTTTCATTCCAAATAAAAAGAAAAGTATGATGTCAGTAAATAATGACATGTGGAGCCCCCTTTTTAAGTAAGGGTTATTTCTTAATGGAATGAAAACCCAAAGGAAACTTTTCATTCCAAATAAAAGAAGCTTAATGTAATGATTTAAAAAAGATCATGATAGATGTTTAATGATCAATTAAACATTAGGGACATATCCAGGAATCGGGGGAAAAGAGGTATATGGAAAGACATGGGACTAAACAGAAAAGGGGTGGTAAAAAATCTTTCAAGAATCAATTATTGGAAACGACTGAGAAACTGACAGAAGGAGGAATAAATAAGTGAACAGCAGAGTAATCAAGGGTTCCATTCTTCCTACTTCCGACTGTAGACTTTGTGCTCCAGAAGGGAAGGAGATTCTGCAAAACTGTTCTATTTTTCTTAAGAGGTTATGAGAGGTAGAGCATGGGCTTTTTCCTCCTTTTCTTTTTCAGAACTGTGTGCCTGAGATAGAAATAAGATTTTGATAGTTGATGTAATATTGTGAAAGGAGTTTCTATCTTTCTTGAAATAGCGGTTTGGTTGTAATTTGCACAAGATATTTTGTGATCTTTTGCAGTCAGGGAAGGGAGACTGAGGGTTAAGTATATCAAAACTTTGATTATGGTGTATTTTCCTTCCACTGATTATGAACTTTGTGTCATTTTCAGTTTTCTCTGAATTACATTTCAATATCATTGTTTTCTTGTTACATCATCAGTTCAAACATCTTTAAAGGCTCTGAGTTTTGTTTCTCTCAAGAGAATGGAAGATATATTTTATTTCATTACACAATGCAGTGTCCAACAAATGAACTTTGTGTCACTTGCTATTCTTTTCTTTCTTTCTATGCAGTAATATAAGTTTACGCATCTATGCTGTATTTATGGGTAGATGTTTGATATCCTTTTATGCTTTCTGGTAAAAGCATTCACATTTGATTCATTGAATATTTCATACGGGAAGTTGTATCCGGTAAAATTTAGAGGAAGGTTATCAACCCTGTGATAACCTATCCAACTGTTGGTGTTAGCTTGTCCTTCCACTTGGGCATTCAAGGTCAGATTTACATGTATTTTCTAAAGGGACAATCTGTTCACTAACATTATATATCATCATTAATATTTTATATGATGTAGTATTATATTATATATCATATTATAGTATAATATTTTATATAGTAATAAAATTATTTAAATAAAAATAGATTATAATATTGTATTATATTATAATTTTTAATGTTATATCCCAACATTATTAATATGCATCATGAATAGTATTGGGTAAGTTATTACATCAATTTCATAAACCTGAAAAAAATGCCTCAAAAATTGTATTTTTATAGTGCTTTCATAAAAAGCATGTATAAGAGGCTAAATGCTTTTAGCCAATGAGATAGTTATAAATTAGTTTTTTCATTTCTAAGCATTAAAAAATTGCATCTTCACAAGACAGTGTATTAATTTTATAAGAAAACATAAAAATAATTGATTTTCATTGGTAGAAGTAAAGGGTTTTAATCATTTTAATCATTTTGTGTACCCCAAGCATTGCCATCTATTATTTAAGGCTTGACTTCCAAAATTTTTTTTACGATTCTTCTTCCTTTGGTATTCTTGTAGGAACTTTGTTAGCACGAGTCTTCAATTGCCCTCTTTTACTCTCTAGAAGTGAGGACTATGGTGTTTAGAGGGTCTATAAAACAAGAGAGGTGGAATAGGATTCTTAACCTGGTAAATGATATTTCTAGGCTTGCTATCGCTTGGCCTATTGGGGAGAAAGTGTTTAATTACGATTATACCTAGAGAACTAACAACTTTGGCATAGGTTTATTTATAGGTTGCTTGGCTAGGGCTAATGTTGAGAAAGGGGAAATAGTTAGGTTATGTTATAACATCTTTGACCTCACCTGGCTTGTGGGTCTAGAGAATGTAGTTCTGAGCATGGATGAGAAGTTGTGAATCCTACTCCCTAAGGTCTATATGGCATATGAACCAAAGGAGCTCCAGCTTGTTAATGTTGCCAAGAGGTTGTAAATTTTTATTAGGGATAATATAAAATTCTTCAATGCATGGCAAAAAATGGAGGCCTCTATCAATTTCTTGCTGGGATGGAGAGGAGTCCGTGAAGACCCTAACAAGGATTGGTTGATTGACTTTATTCAAGTGTTTGAAGCCTACATCGAGCTTGACATCAACTTTGAGGATCTGGGTAGGTTGGAATTCATACTGCCCAATTTCATTAAGTCTAGTAAAGAGTTCACAGCATATGTGTTCCCACTGGGTTCAAGAGCTTATGACATGGACAAAGCTAAAGGCATTGTGATGGCCGATTGGAAGAAGGAGGAGAAGGCCCAATGATTCGTTTGTGTTCTGGTGGTTTAGGTTTTTTGGTTCGTATTGTTTATGTCCATCTTTCCTAGCTCTAGTTTAATTATATTAGCATTACTAAATTGTATTAGTTTTGGCCCTAGGTGTGCCCTTTTGGTGTTTTCTTTTATTTCCTTATCTGGATGTAGATTATTGTGTAGTTTGGTTCCTTAAATGTAAAGCAAGAATCTTATATGAATTTTATGACAAGTTTAGTTGTTGCCTAACCCTAGCTTGGATGCAAGCCTCTCTTGATCCTTTTTTGGTCTCCTATCTCTGGTCTTTTGGGACTATGTCAGATTTTTCTTTTGTAAATAATACTTATAAATGAACAAATATTGTTGGTTTAAGCTACTATTGATGAGCAATATTTATATGGTGTTGCTTCCTCAGTAATAATTAATGAAGGTGGCTTGGTTAAAATATTAGTTGCTCTATACTTTAGAGGAAATTTAAAACACCTCTGGGTCTGTACGCTTGGTTTTGTATGATGCTCAGAGATCTGTGTTCTTTCCCCTTTCCTTTCTTTGACTTGTTTTGATTGCACTTCATTATGCTTTTGCAAAGCTTGTTGTCTTTTCCCCCCATATTTCTATTTTATAATCTTGATTGGATCTTTGCATGAATTCAGGTGGGCAATTAGTTTGTTTGGTTGTTGAGGACTTCTCCTCTCTATCTCATTATCACATGATTATTATCATATGGATCTATGAATATCTTAAATTATTGGATTTATTTAATATTATCGTGTTTGTTTTATAGTCGAGCTAGGAAGGGACCTTGAATATCTAATCCTCTCTTAGTATAAATTGTTAATTGAAAAGGTCGTGGGACGAAAATCAAGATAAGGATATATTTAATACATAATACTAAAATTGTCCAAAATTCCATCAATACAATATAGGTAATTTAGTGATTTTGTTTAGTAGTCTTCTGATTAATGCCTAACATTAGATAAGTTGAATTTATGTATTCTAACCGATAATAATAATTTGATTAAAACTCTGAATATGAAGTTTTGAGATGTGGTAAATCAAACTAGGAATGATACGAAATCACGTCTTAATAGCTCAATTATGAAGATCATTTTAGTATGATGATTGGAATTTTTTCCTTCCATCTTGTTCTTATCATTTTGAGTTGGGTTACTAATCCTCTATTAGAAGATAGTTGTCTTTAACATGCAGATGGCTTGTAGATCACTATAACATGGATGGATTCCTAATGCTACATATTTGAGTTATTGCCTTTCTCTTGAAAGTTTATTTTTAATAAATTGTTTCTTCTAATTATGTATCAACCTAAACAATAGAGCTTCATATTTACTGGGGTATGCCTCTTTTAATTCTCTATAATATAGGACTTCGGTCCTGGGCAAGATTGGAGGTTTTCTTCCTCTGTTCTTTCCTACCAATGCCTATTTGAACAGAGTACTTTGTAATTACTAATTTTTACATCTAATATAATACAAGGCTTCAGTCGTTTACCGATCAAAAGTGATACAAGAGTACTTAGCCTATAGGCAAGTACTAACAAGAATTACTATTTGTATTCTTAATTGAAAATATATGAGATTTATTTAAGGAAGAGAATTATTTGTATTATCGATGGTTAAATATTTTAAATCAAAAAAAAATTATTTCTTTTCTTTTTAGTTTAAATTTAAAATTATTATTTTTAATTAAGTTAATAATTCAAGGGAAAAGTTAATTTTCCGAGAAGAGTCTTACAACTTTTCCAGTAGCAAAATGCATTTTTGGGAACAAAGCATAAATATTAAGATGAATAATGATATGTTTAGTGTAATGCATTATTACCTTGTAGAATGATAACATTAGTGAACATGAATAGTTCTAAAATTTAATTAATTCTTTAAAATAGAAATGAAGAACGGTAGTTTACTTATAGAAATTGTTGATACATTGGCATTTGGAAATGTAAAAGTAAGGTAATATTTAGAAGTAGGATGTTTGTTAAAATATTTTTGTTTTTGTAATGTATATAGATATTCAAGTTTAGAGCAACAAGATTGTAAAATCTATAAAGTTATTTTGTAGGAGTAATTTTAAAGATATTTAAGCAATATTTTGGTTGCATTCAAATCAATTCAAAATTCATGAACCATTTTTTTTCCCTATATTTTTAACATATAAAAAAGATTACTAAATAGAAAATAGAAATGTTGATATCTTTTAATATATATATATATATTTAGATCGGTAAGAGGTCGAAGCCAAGATTAATTATTATGTATTTTAATTAATTATTATTTATTTATTTAATTTGAGTAGATTCGAACCCAAGACCTCTCAAACAAGAGGCTCACAATTTACCATTGTGTTGTAGGCTCTTGCCTAAAATGTTAATAATTTTATAAATAAATAAATATTTAAAAAAAAAACATATTTAAATAATAATCATCATCAAACCTTTTTTTTGTAAAATGAGTCATGAAAAAATCTAGATTTTAATATAATCTTTGTATACTTTTATATATAGTGAAATCTTTCAATATTTTTTACATATTTGCATATTTATATTTTATTTTTTTTATAGAAACTTTCTATACTTTTTAATAAGTTTTAAAAGTTTTTTAGATTCTTTTTTAATATGAGCTACTAGATAATAAATAGAAACATTTCAATCTAGATTTGAAGAGAATTTTTCTATACTTGTTTACATGCTTACATATTCTTTTTAAATTTAAATTACTAAATAAAAAAATAAAAAATAGAAACATTAATAATTTTAAATGTCTTTTTTTTAAAGATTTAACTATAAATAGTTCTTGGAATGAATTTTCATAATCATTGGTAGAAATATGAAATAGTAAGCCCTAGTTATACTTTCTTACAATCTATTAATCTTGATATATAATGGGTGAGTGTTAAAAAAATAATTATAAAATTTGTGAAAGAATCTTACACTAATTGATCACTAATCCAATACTAATGTAATATATTTTCATTTTAAATCTGGTACTTCAATCCAAGATCAAATTTATATTTTGCCCCATCTTGGATTGAAGTCACAATATTTAGATTAAAAGTAGGTCCATTTTCTTATTTAGAAATTCAATTATACACCTCTAACATCCTCTGTATTTTATAGTTGACTCATAAATCAGCTTAGTACAATCATTTTAAGTATAAATAAGAAATCACCAAATGCATTGATAAGCCTCAAAAAAGGTCATATGGTATGGAATAGAATAGGAGAATCAACGATCTCTCTGAATGAATCATCTACATTGTGATAAATTAAAATGCCAACTATACATAAACAATTTAATAGTACAAACAACAAATAAAAACATAAAAAAGACCTCTATTATTGAGCAAAGCATACTCTATTTTAGCAGAGATAATCATATTTTTTTATTATCATGTATTCATGAAAGGAATTACATCTTTTTAATTGTAATTGAATAGCCTACGCTTTTCAATGTTTGCCTAAAAATACTGAGAGTTAACTTCCTAAAAAACTCAAACATTCTAATTAACAAAGCATGCACAACGTGCATTATTTACCAAAGGACTAGCTAACTGATGTTTATGACTAATGAACTAATGAAAAAATATCCATCAAGCTTGTATTGGCATCCATTTGCATGAATCACAAACTAGTGTAAACAAGCTCATTCATAGACCTAGTGTCTCTCCTAAATAGAGTACAAATTCCATGCAAGGCAAGCTTGCTCTTGTTGCTTCTATTCCATTCTTTCTTGGGCATCATTTTTTTCTCACTCACGCCGATTTGCAAAACCCTTCATATTTTGTTGAAGTTGATCTCAATCTGGGGCCCTATCATCGACAGACACAATTGTGAGGAATTAACCCTATCGGGATCAAATGTGGAGAGCATGAAGAGCAAAATCATGAAGAGAATTATTGAAGTGTAGATTTATATTATGGATTTCATGCTCTTGGTGAGGCTGCATCTAGATGCTTTCTCATCGAAGAAAAATAAAAGCTCAAAAACATCTCTAGGCCCAATGATGTTTGATCTCTCTAATAGGGCCCCTACTACAAAAGATATCTTTCTTGGAGCCTAGGTCATTACAGAAGGATGAATCGAATGATTCAGAGAAGGATTGACATGGGGAAAAATAAAAAGAATGGAAAGAAAGCCGATTTCAATCACATAATGAGAACCTTGTTGCAAAATTGTGATGAGAAGAGTACAAGAAGGGGAAGAAATGAACAATTATTAAGTGGGAACATACCATTTGTGTAGGTTTTAAAAAATAGGAAGCTATTTGTGGATCATTTACTTTGGAGAAAACATTCATACTATGAGAAATCAATAAGGGAGATCGAAAAATCAGATGTAGAGTGACACAATAGAACAATCAAATGTTTTGATGTGCAAAAAACAAAGGATTTGTAAGTGTCTTAGCCATTTAATTAGAGGCCTCAAAAATGGTGCATGAAGGAGATCAAAATGGTCCATTCAAGACATATAAAAGTATAATCTACCAAGAGCAAGCTATCATTGATCATTCTCATGCAAAACTTCAAAGATGAGGCCAGTGCCAATGAGCAAAAATTTAAGAAATTAAATTGAGGTTTTCTTTAAACAACCATTGAATCTCATGAAATATGAAAACCTAGTCTACAATAACATTCATACATATTAGAAAAAACCTCACCACATAAGGTAACAAATGCAGAGTGAGTTGAAGCTTTCAAACCATAAAGATTCAGAATTGGCAAATGAGCAAATTGTAAACCCCAAACAACTGCGTCGGTTTTAAAACATGGGAAGCTAAAAGGTTACATGGAAAAGAAAACAACAAGAAAATCCTACAGAGAAGGAGGGAAAAGGAATAGAAATATTTCCTTTGATTTGGGTGAGAGAGAATTTGTAACAAAAAATTTGCAAAATAGGTGAGGTTGACAATTTGTCGACGGAAATAAGCAAAAATTGGGAGCGAAGCTCCCACATATAAGCATATCGGATTAAACCATCAGCTTAAATAATTCACAAAACTGGTGAGGTTGACAATTTGCCAACGGAAATAAGCAAAAACTAGGAGCAAAGCTCCCACATATAAGCCTATCCGCTTTTTAAAGAAAAAAGTTTAATTTTTTTTCCCCTCCATTCTTAAAAAATGCATGTTATTTTGTTTACTTTTAATGTGAGATCATTTAAATATTTTTAACTTTTAATTATAAATGTTAAAGCCAAAAGATTAATATCATCTTTAAAAAATGTCTTCAAGTGACCCCGTATGAGGTAGTGTTGGCAATTAATGTCAATATCTTCCCGTCTTGTGTGAAAATGAGAGCTTTGGAATAGAGAAAAGATATCCATCAAATATGAAATAAAGAGGTGTTTTTAGGGCCTAAATGCAATTGAATGTCCAATTTATTGCAACTAAAACAATGATGACATCTGTTGTATCTTCCAAATCAAATCTATACCATCTCTGGTAGGAACTTGGCTACCCTACAACCCATGTTCATAATTGTTCCGGTCTTTGAAATTCTTGGCATCAAATCTAACAATGTTAGTGATTGTGTGAGCATCAACAAAGAGATATTCATTTACACTTGACTCTGCTTCATCCACTGCTCTTCCAATTACAGCGCTCAGCCTCAAGACATTCTGAAATAAAAGATAGATATAATCTCTAGTGGCCAATTTTTATCAGTTACACACACTTGTCATTGAAATATAATGCTAACTTGTCAAGACTAATGATTGAAACATAGCTAAATTTCAAAGACAAATATGAAAGCAACTTGCATTAAAATTAGATTTATGATTGCTTATTAAAAATAACTGTCGATATAATTAGCTTCAACTTATCAGTGCAATTCTGTATTATTGAATTACTGCAACAACAAATACTCATGTACATTTTTGCATGCAATTTTTTAATACTTGACATGTTCCACAACTACTTAGAGGAGTCCATCATAATTTGCTTCAAGAGGAACCTTTTTGGTAGCAAAATGTTTCGTAACTTTCCACAAGACTCAATGTTAATACTCTCCATGACCTCGGGCTAGAAAATTTTGGCAACTCCATAAGCTCTAGACACTCCTCAATGTAAAACTCTGTCAGCATTGTAAGATCACCCAATGTTTTTGATTAAGTAAAATAGGTTTTAACTGGGCCCTAAAACCCTTACATCACATAGAACAAACAAAAAAGAGTGCTTAAAGTATCAAAAGAAACTAAAAGCAACCAACTAAAACAACTCCCCACACTAAAGGATAAAACTAATAAAAAGCCAAGGAGTCAAGACAAAAAAACAAGACACACCAAGAAAAGTCAGGGCACTCAGGAGATATCTCTTAGCATTTCTGCTACACTGATTTCCAACTCCGATAGTCTAGCAGCCACCTCCTTCATGTCTGAGAGTTCCTGGTTAGGTTCCAGGGTGTCCTTCTTCCTCATGCTGGATCTAGTACGCTTCCTCAAGCTATCATCAGGGGTTTTGTCCTTTGCGTTGTGGGGGGTACGGTCCTCCTCCTTATTGATTCTTTTCTCCTTCATATTGTTAATGAGTAGCTTAATATTCTCATTGGCCTCTTTAAGAATATTATAGCTTTGTTCCACTATAATCTACATTGAGCTCTCCATCATTTGGACCCTATTCTTGACCTCCTCCACTTTGTTGTCCATGCTCTTTTCTTCCTCCATTATCCTATTCTTCAAGCTGTAGTTCTCCCTTTCCAAGATGCTCACCCTGTATTTGAGCTCTTGGATTTTACGAAAAATCCACTTGGTAGTGCAAAAGTTGTCCACCACATTGTTTTTGGCATTGTTGAGGACATCCATTTCTGGATTTTCCTTAGTGGTGTCGCTAAAAATCACCATGTCAGGGTCGATCAACTCTTCCATTTGGATTTTACCCTCTCCATTCTGTTTGACCAAAGTTTTGATCAACTCACAATTGATCCCCATTTTAGCAGAAGTTGTGTCAAAATTCTGCCACACCACATTCTTATCATTCCCCATGATCGAGCATCTAACCCATATTTTGTTTCCTCTAGAACTTCTTGAATAATCCTTTTGAATTTGCTCAAAAATGGTTTACATAGAATTATGTGCCACTAGCTCATCATCCTTATCCTCCAACTAGTTCACAAAATTCAAGGTAACCACTTTGTCAGCTCAGATTTAGCAAATCTTTGTTATCTGAAATAATGTCGTAGCTCAGCATTGTTGAAATATTGGTGCTGACACATACTGTGTTACTCGACATCAACTGTGATTTTCCTGATGCTCGACACCTGAAGATCACTCAACATACACTAGAATTTTCTATTACTCAACTCCAACTGAGAATTTGCTTGGCTTCAACTAGCTTGCTCAGCACCCACTAATGAACTTAGTTTAAGCTTTGTAGTCATCCTTGTTACAACTTATTCCTCCAATGTTTCTAAGTGTGACCAACCTTTGTATCTTTGAGTATGTTATCATTACATCATTTAGCCATCATCTTAACTAATCCTTGCACTTCATTACAACATCATAACTCAACCTTTCCCTTGGGTGCTCTTGTTACATCTTATTGATCAAATCCTCTTCATCAATCAACTAAGTGATAGTACTTGGATCTTATAAGAAAATGTCATTCCTACGAAAAGCAAGTTTGACATCAATGACAAAACAATGATTGAAAACAACAATCTTCCTTCTTTGCAACAATCTCCCTCTTTGATATTCATCAATGAGCTTTTTAATTAGATTTCCAACAATCTCTATCATTGGCATTGATGGCAAACCAAACTGATCAACTGTCAGACTAAACTATTTAACCACAAGCTAACTAGGTTAAAATAGTAAGTCAAATGCCAAAAAGTAAATTGTGACTTCACATCTCCCTCTACTATTCTGATTGCTTCATTTCTACTTCTCCCTCTTAGTTGTTGCATCCTTGTTCTTTGTTTCTCTTCCCTCAATATTGCTCATCTTCTGCTGTTCTGATCAACTTTTACTTATTTCTATTCACTTCTCCCTCTAACTTCATTTGATCAGTATCTCCCTCATACTTTTGATCACATGCTATTGATCAGTTGTCTACTTCTCCCTCCTTGACAACAATGCCAAAGATAAATTAGCATCTTAATATGCAAGTGTAGCTTTTGCAAGTTCATTCTATTTCTCCCTCTATCACCTTGCTTATGACTAATTTGGAACTTTAGCATTTCAACTACTTTAGGCATGAATCCTAAAGTGAACATCCTCTGCATCAATGTGTAAAATTTTCAACAATCAACTTATTTGATGCAGGGCAGTCTTGTTTTGCTTTAAGTAGCCTTGGTTAGGGGTATCACCCCTAACTTACCTCTAAGATACTCAAAATCATGTTTAGGTAATGCTTTTGTGAAGATGTCAGCAATCTGTTCCTTTGAGCTAACATATTCTGTCTTCACTTGGTTATCTTCCACTAATTCTCTTACATAGTGATACTTGATTGCAATATGCTTGGTTTTAGCATGCATTACAAGGTTTTTTGATATGTTGACAGCACTTTTATTATCACAATAAAGTATCACAGGCTCAGTTACCTCTTCCTTCATACCTTGCAGCAAATCTTTGATCCATACAATATTGGTGCAATTTATAGTAGCTGCAACATATTCAACTTCTGTAGTGGACTGTGAGGTACAACTTTGCTTTTTGCTGGTACATATAATCAATCTTTTTCCTAAGAAAAGTGCTCCTCCACTAGTGTTTTTTCTGTCATTAATATTACCTCCCCAATCTGCATCAGTGTAGGCTCTTAGCTCAAACTTTTCACTTCTTTTGTAGTACAGACCAAAGTCATCAGTTCCTTTTAGGTACCTCAATATTCTCTTCACTGCCATTAAATGAGTTTCTCTTGGATTTGCAAAAAATCTTGCCACTATTCCAATAGCTAATGTAATGTTTGGTCTATTATGTACAACATATTGCAACTTTTTAATCATTGATCTATACAATATCTGATTCACTTCACCAGACTCATCATTCTTGGATAGCTTATGTCCAGTTGCCATTAGTGTGCTAACTAATTTTGACTCTTCTAATCCAAATGTTTTGAGTATCTACTTGATGTATTTGGATTGGGTCACAAATATGCCATGCTTCAATTGATGTACTTGTAATCCAACAAAAAATTTGATTTCTCCAAACATTGACATCTCAAACTCATGCTTCATTTGATCAGCAAAATCTTTGCATAGAACATCTTTTCCTCCAAATATTATATCATCAACAAAGATTTCTGATATCAAACTGTCTTTACCTTTTTTAGCTTTGATATACAAGTTGTTGTTGTCATTTGTTCTCTCAAATCCTATTTTCACAAGATATTTGTGCAGTCTCTCATACCATGCTCTAGGTGCTTGCTTCAAGCCATAAAGTGCCTTATGCGATTTGTAGACCATATCCTTGCTCTTATCATACACAAATCCCTCTGGTTGTTCTATGTAGACTTCTTCTTCCAGTATACCATTCAGATAAGTAGACTTAACATCCATTTGGTACACTTTGAAAACTTTTTATGTAGCATATGCAAGTAATGTTCTTACTCCTTCCATTCTTGCAACAGGGGCAAATGTTTCCCCATAATCCAGTCCTTATTCTTGTGCATAGCCTTTGCAGACTAATCTGGCTTTGTTTCTTGTTATCTCACCATTCTCATCAAGTTTTTTTCTAATCAGCTGGTCTAGGAACTAGGGTCCAAGTTTTGTTCTTTTCAATCTGATCTATCTCCTCTTCCATAGCTTTATACCAGTCATCATCTTGTAGTGCATCTTTCACTATTTTAGGTTCAACGTTGCTCAACAGACATGATTCATTCCTTACTCTATTTCTTGTCACCAATGATTTTTTCTATAGGGTGATGTCTTCTTACATATTTGGCTAACCGTGGTTCTATCCTTCCTTCCATGTTTGATCCTTTACCTTCAGAGTCATTTTTCTCTTCTCCATCTGGCACTTCATCATTCTTCTCATGTATACTATTTTTAGAACCAGAATGTACATTTTTTACATTTTGTAGCTCAACATCTGAATGCAGCTCGACATTCGCTAGCTATGACTCGGTTAATATTGAAGTTTGTTGTTGACTCCCAACCTGATTGGCAGTATTGTCTTCAACAGTCATTCCTTCATAGAAGTATACAAATGATCTATAATCCTTTGATTGCTTGGACTCATCAACTTGGACTTCTACATGCTCATCAAAATTTACATTTGCACTCTTCACAATCTTATTAGTGTTAGTATTCAAACACTTATATGCTTTGTTTCTAGTGGAGTATCCAAAGAATATGCCTTCATCACTCTTTGCATCAAACTTGCCATTTCTACTATCTTTAAGAATATAGCATTTACAACCAAATACTTTGAAATGTTTTACATTAGGTGAGTGACCATATCACAATTCAAAAGGTGTTGCATTTGTACCTTTCTTAACTTGGACTCTGTTCAGTGTGTAAACAACAATACTTATAGCTTCTCTCCAGTATTTTAGTGCAACATTTTTCTCCATCATCAAGGTTCTAGCATCGTCAATCATTGAACTATTTATTCTTTCAACAATACCATTATGTGGTGGAGTTATTGGTGCTAATGTTTGCCTTTTGATACCTTTGTCGTTGTAGAATATTTCATACTCTTTTGATGTGAACTCACCTCCCGTGTCTGACCTTAGGCACTTTAGATTCTTTCCTGTTTCCTTCTCAACTCTGGCCAAATACCACTTGAACATTTGACATGCATCATATTTTTGCTTCAAAAACATAACAGTCATCGTCCTATAATAGTCATCTACAAATAGCATTATATATCTATCTCCTAGGTAGCTTTGCATTTCTATTGGACCACATAAGTCTGTATGGACTAATTCTAGTATTTCTTTGGAAGTGTATGTTTTGCTTATGAAATTAGACTTAGTCATCTTCCCTAGTTGACATTGTTTGCACATTGTGTTCTCAGGTTTCTTCAATTTGGGCAACCCTTTGACCTTTTTTCTTTTTGTTGATGCTAATCAGATTATCAAAATTAACCCGACACAACCTTTTATGCCACAACCACACATAATCAAGTCTAACAACAAGACATGTTTCATCTTCCATATCTAGGTAAAATAGATTACTCCTAGTTTGTTCATGTTAACCTATCAAATTTCCATCAGCGTCATAGATCTTGGCAGTTTTGTTTCCAAATTCAACTTTGTAACCTACATTGCCTAACTGTGATACATTCAACAAGTTGTAATTCAATCTTTCAACATAGTATGCATTATCACATGAAATTTTCTCTATGATTTTAATAGAACATTTTCCTTTGATCTGACATGGAGCATCATTATCAAATCTAACACTATTTTCATCGTATTGAGTAAAGGTAATGAACTTACTTTTATCTCCTATCATGTGATGTGAACATCCACTATCTATGATCCACTTGTCATTCTTGTTCACATAGGTAACCAATGCTATTGCTTCATCTTCGTCTTTATCTAATTCATCCTTCATGGCCACATAGACTACTTCATCATCATTCTCATCAGAATCTTCTTCAACAATGTAGCATCTTTTACCTTTTTCCTTGTAATCTTTGCTATCATCTTCTCTCTTGTTCCTATACTTGTTTCCTTCTTTGTAGTTCTTCTTCTGTGTACATCTTGTAGCAATATGACCTACTTCATTGCAATTGAAACATATGATAGGGAGGTTACCTTTGAATTTACCTTTACCTCTATGGAATCTCCTAGCCAACAATGCTTCTAACTATTCCACATCTTCCTCATCTGCACTGCTATCACTGGATGCATGTTTTCATTTTCTTCTCTTCTTGCTTGATGTCTCCTCCTCAGTGTCTTTTATTGTCATCTTGGCCTTGAAAGTAGATTCAAGGTTCTCAGGTCTATAGTTATCAAAACTGGATAATTCAAATGCAATGAGTCTTCCCACTATTCCTTCAAAGGTTAGTGTGTTTCCTTGTACACACCTTAGCCCTTGGATAGCTAAAACTCTAATGGCATAGTTAGGGAGTAAAGTTCTTAAGTATTTGTTGATGATAGTTTCTTCGTCCAATTGACCTCATAGGCTTCTTATTGCACTTACCACTTCTTTTATTCTTGCAACATATTGAGCAACATTTTCACCTTCCTCCATTTTCATGTCATCAAACTTTCCTCTTAGGCTTTCTCTCTTTGCTCTTTGGACATTCTGATCTCCTCCATAGATATCTGATAAGGCTTTCCACATTTTTGAATGCAATGTCACAATATTTGATGTCATCATATTCTGCATAGTTGAGTGCAGAGGCAATCTCCAACATTGCTTGATTGTGCTCATTCCTTTTGCTCAAATCATCTACAGTAAGAGGTCCAGTTAGATTTCCATGTTCTGTTCCAATTGAGGTTTGTGCATAGTCTCCTATTGATCCAAGGTGTAATTTCATCAGACTCTGCCATGCAAAAAAGTTGTCTTTGTTGAGCTTGGGAACTTCTCTCTTGGACATCTTGATCTTTCTGCTTCTAGTACCTTGAAACTAAATAAGCAGATGGCTCTAATACCAATTGTTAGAAATGCTTTAGAATAACTAAGAGCGTGCAGGGGGTGGGTTGAATTAGTTATTCAAGGTTCAAATGTCCTATTCAAACTTTTTCACTAAGTATAGTGAGCCCATTCAATCATTCATTCATCAAGCATTAACTTTTCTAATTAGCAAGTTACTATAAATCAACATGCAAGCATAACACATAAGAAATCCACACATAACACAGTGAGTTATGTGGAAACCCAATTTGGAAAAAACCACCAGTAACATGCTACTCAATTCTCACTCTTCTAAAGTGATGCCTTGTTAAAGGCTCACAACACACTATTAAATGTGACCTTTTTAGAGGATTTATCCACCCTATTAGAAGTGGGCCTGGTTAGAAGACTTTAGAACATTCACTTGGAATGCCACCCTATTAAAGGATTTACATATGGCTATTAGGCCAACCTAAGTCCATAGGATTTATTTTTTCTATCCTAACTGATACAATTGCTAGAGAGTAACAGTTAGGGATTTTGACCTGATTATAGCATACAACTTAACTTGCAAATCTTAGATCACTTCTTAGCTCATACCATTGCCTGGCCTTCAATCTTTGCAACTCTGATAGCTTGTCCTCCTTTCAAGCTTAGTCTCCTTGAGTCTCCATGCTCAATGTACCAATGCAATCATCTCTTCATGGCCACTTGTAGAAGCAGAGCCTCTGTGGTCTTCCTTCTCCTAGATGCCCTCTTCTTGACACCCTTCTAACCACTTCACAATTTGGCTCTTTAGCAACAACAACATCGGCAACAACTTCTTGGTCTATGACTCCTTAAATAGAAGTCTTGGAGTTCCTTTTCCTGCTCAATTCTTCCATTCTTTAATTTCAATATGTATGGATTAGGTAGGATTCTTGCATCTAAACCATATTTTTTTCCTCTAAAAACTTCTTGAATAATCTTTTTGAATTCGCTCAAAAATGTTTTACATAAAATTTTGTGCCACTAGCTCATCATCCTTATCCTCCAACTAGTTCAAAAAATTCAAAGTAACCACTTTGTTGGCTCAGATTTGGCGAATCTTCGTCATCTGAAATACTGGTGCTCAACACATATTGTGTTACTCGGCATCAACTATGTTTTTCCTGATGCTCGACACCTAAAGATCACTCAACGTACACTAGAATTTTTTGTTACTCAGCTCCAACTAAGAATTTGCTTGGCTTCAACTAGCTTGCTTGGCACCCACTAATGAACTTAGTTTAAGCTTTGTAGTCATCCTTGTTACAACTTATTCCTCCAATGTTTCTAAGTGTAACCAACCTTTGTATCTTTGAGTATGTTATCAATACATCATTTAACCATCATCTTAATTGATCCTTGCACTTCATTACAACATCATAACTCAACCTTTCCCTTAGGTGCTCTTGTTATGTCTTGTTGATCAAATCCTCTTCATCAATCAACTACGTGATAGTACTTAGATCTTATAAGCAAATGTCATTCTTACAAATAGAAAGTTTAACATCAATGACAAAACAATGATTGAAAACAACAATCTTCCTTCTTTGCAACAATCTCCCTCTTTGATCTTCATCAATGAGCTTTTAAATCAGATTTTCAACATTTCATGCATAATATATTGTAAGTTAAATTAATAAATCTTCTATTTACATATCAAATTATTCACTAAAATCAATTTGTAGCAATTTTGGATAAATTATTTAGTAGTTCAACATTTTAATTAGATGGACACTTTGTGATCTTTTCTAAAGATGATGTAGGATAATGAATTCAACCATGAGTGAGGATTAAAATTATTAACCAACTCTAATGCACCATTTTAGTTAGATACCAAAAGGATATCAATGCCAAACATTTGACTGCACAAAAACTCTCTTCACATTTCATCTTTTCACATGTAGGCTTGTGTATTTTTTTGTCAATTACCCCCTTTTCTAGTATCCTCTTTTATTTGCACTCTATATTTCTCATATTATAATATCCTAGAGAAATTCAATGTCCATATTGATAGAACTATAATGGTTTCCATGGCATCATTATTCCTAAAGAATCAACTCAAATATTAGAGAATGTTTAATTCCTATAAATTAAGGTTAGTTTGAACTATTAGTAAAATTAGGTAAGTTCCAGAGTAATATATTTTTATTTCAACTTACTTGACTGATACCTTGGGAACTTTCAATCCAGTAACATAGGTCATGTTTGGTATTTGACAAGCATGAATGTCAAGCTGTGATTCATAGAAGAATTTGTGGCCATCACAATTGCACTAGCAGTATTTATGACTTCGTCTTTTTTACCATGATTTTCATCTACCTCAAACACATTACTCTTTTCATATATTCTCCATTATCTTCTAATAATTGCATTGACTACTTCATTGACATAGCTAAGGAGGTGTATTGCATTCACATGTATAAGACATGAAATGAGGTAAAATATGTGAAATTTTAAAAATATTTTTAGCCCATTAGCGAACAATTAATAAAGAAAGAATGTTATTTCTTTAACAAAATAAATTTCTCAAGGAAGTAAAAGTCATAAGTTATTTCAATTTAGAGATAAAAAATAATCGTTAACCTTTAGAAGAAGATACATTGTCTATATAGAATTAAGAGGTACCAATCCAGTCTATAAAAAGGGAAGACAATTTTTTCTTCCTTAATGGTGATTTTTATGAAACCAATTCCCCCCTTATGAATCTTAACTATAATATTTTATATATTGAAATCATGGTCCTTCTCTTGTTGAAAGTAGAAGTCATCATACCATAGCATTAAGTGAGCTATGACTCTTCCACTCATTTCACTACTTGTCAATGTAGGAGAAAAAAATGAAGTAAAACATTGCGATCATAAAAAAATAACAGGAAAGGACAAGAACAAATAGAAATGGACATTAGGATAACAATTTTTAAGGTTTCATAAATTACTTTAAAACATTTTCTATAGTTAACTAAAAAATCTTTACATCGCAAGTTAAGAATTGTTATATTGCAAGCATGATTCCTTTAGATTGTGGAAAACTATAGATATCTTCATTTACTAAGTCCTTATCTTGAAATATAATTCCATGAATTTACTCCTAACTTATCAATAACTATTGTTATCCTCTCTAATTAAGAATCCAAGTACGACAGTCCATTACAATGCATCACCCTAACACATCCTATCACAACAATGATAAGTAGTGGAAAATCAAGTATTTAATGGTAAGTTTACAAGAAGTGTTAAATCAAATGGTTAATAGAAAATTTAATAGGCCATTTTTTAAAGCATAGTTTAAAATTAAAATAGCTCATAATAATTGGTATCATAAAACTAAACCCACATCAATAGTTAAGAAACTTTTTATTTTTCTAAATAGTCAATTGTGAATCCATAAAGAAGTTCTTTAGAATGTACTAAAGAACCACATAGTACTAAACAATTAGATACCAACATATGTAGATGCCTCTTGTCTTGGCTTCAAGGAGTACACCATTATTTCCTTCCTTGACAAGGTTGTAAGCACAACTTATTCTCCAATGTTAGCTCCCATGACCAACACTTATGCATATTCATCCTTCTTGGCCTTAAGGAGGTTAGGCCTCAAATCTTGTTGATTCCATATAGGATGGCCTAATCCAAGTATAAAATAATATCCATATTTGAATTACTTCTCCATTTGGGATGATGGGCCTCCAACCATGGACATAAAATTTCTTATATTAACTCTACCACTCTTCTGCAAAAATATTATGAACTATGTAGCAAGTGCCTTGCTAGTGGATTATAATTTTAATGCAATATTATAGTTTTCACCATCCACCTAACCATAAAAACTAGAATCAAATGCCAAACATTATCAAATGTTGATCCTTTCCTAGAACAAAAAAGTGTTTTTGCATTGCTTGGTCTTTTTTGTGATGATTGTCATTGTTCTTTCTAGCATACACAACCTTATGACATTGAACCCCACATTTCCTACAACCACCCTTATATTAATTTATATGTAATTTCCTATTAGCTAATCCTTGCACCTCCTTTAGCTGCAAGTGCTAGTTTTTAAATTTTCCAATGAGCTCTCTTGTTCTTCACTAGTGTTGGGATGACTGTATGTGAGGCACCATACAGTAAGCTTTAACAGTATGATGAGGCATCATACGGGTAAGTTCACCATATAAAAAGGCCCAACATTGTGGTATAGAAAGGCCACATCTTTGCTTTTGTTATATAAAATGGCTTTAATTCATGGTTTGGATGAAGTTAAAGCAATGTGTTATTTGTTGCATGTGGCTATGTACTCTCCACACCATGCAAGATAATGACATGTTGAAAAATGGTGGATAAATTGCTATCCACATTTGGGTTCTAGAAATGACTCGTATTGTTTGTGAGTTTTTGTGCTTCATTACAAATATTATAATTATAATTGACTAGGCATTTTCTGATGAAACTGGTAAGGAAAGTAGAGAAGAGAAGCAAGGAGGCAAACCCAAGATGTGTTAACAATTCTATTATTTTTCCTTTGATTGGATTAGACTAATAGTTTTTTCTTCGAGTTGATATATATCAGCC
This sequence comes from Cupressus sempervirens, assembly GCA_028749045.1. Taxonomy (NCBI): domain Eukaryota; kingdom Viridiplantae; phylum Streptophyta; class Pinopsida; order Cupressales; family Cupressaceae; genus Cupressus; species Cupressus sempervirens. Next base: position 748,527,839 of record CM053784.1, read on the forward strand.
ATGTGGGTGTCATAAACATGAGAGACCATTATCTTCAATGAAGATTTTTCAAGTACCTACTTGTTCCTTTTCTATTAGTACCTCTCTGCGACTTGTATTGTTGAATTCAAAACCGTGTGGCATCGAGTTTCCTTGCTCCCCTTTCTTTTCCTTCACTAGGTGAAATGCCTTGAGATTGGGATGAGATTTTTCTCACAAATGTTCAATCAAATTGGCATTCTCTAGTAGGAGCACTAGTAGTCTGTGAGTATGTTGAAATAGTTGTATACTTTGTAATCTCTTTAGTGAATTGGGCCACTCTTAAACATCATATACATACTAGGAAGAAATTAATCTTGAAAATAAAAAGACAACTTTGACTATTTAACACTTTTAGTCTAGGAATCAAGCCTTAGTGTATGATCTTTAAGCCATCCATTCAAGACCTAGTGATTTCATATTTAAGGTTTCTTTATTCACTTCAAGTGTAGATTGATTGATTGCTTGATTGAAGCAACATGTAATATGTACAATGGTGGATGCTAGGGTTACTACATAAACTACAACATGCTCCTATAGATCTTGAATTTATAGGCAATACACATTCAGTGTAGAGATATAGTTGTAATATTTATCATGAGGAGGTGAAATAGTGAACATTAGTTAATACGAATGACAAAAGATAGCTATAGGTGACACATGATCAATGTGGAAATTGTTTTGGTATGCATTGATAATGGTCGTGCAGTTGATAATTAATTTTCTTTTTTAACATTTTCTTGTAAATTTCTAATTATCAAAATATTTTAGATATTCTTACATACTTTAAAAAATATGGGTTATCACTTATAATCATGTTAGCTATCTATTTACATCACCTATCAAAATTTTATACTATTTTCGCTCTTTGTGATGACTTTGGGTTTTACAACTTATCCCTGATTGCTACCATGTTCAAGTGGTCTCAAGCTCCACATAAACTTTGTGCTCAAGTGACTTTTCTGGACCAAACACCTCACATACAAGTGGCTTTAAGATCACCACAAACTTCTCAACAAATGGTTTTGGATAATTACAAACCTAACACGTACATGATTCCAATGACCACAACCCATCACAATGGGGAAACCATGATCACTCTAGACATTTCTCCTTCTTGTTTCAAAATTTCTAAGCATGTATGCATGCACCATGTTGACTACTATGACAAAATATAGCTTCACACCATCCTTTTGCATTTTCTTAATAATATCATTTATGATAGTGTATATCTTACATCTCTCTTTAGGGATAACAATCTGAAAATGTATGAGTATAATTTCCTTTAATAAAATATGGCTAATAGCTTTAAAATTAGAAATTTTTGCAAGGATTATGATAGTTATCACTCCATTGATCGTTTGATCTAACAACCATCACTCCAAATCAACACTCCTACAAATTCTCCTTGCTCTCTATTATTCTCAACACTTTTACGGTCTTCCTTCAAATCAGAAGCAACCATGGTTTCTATTCTTCATAGATGACTCCATTTAAATTACTCTACAACTAAATTGATATATTCATCACTCACAAGATGGTGCTCATCATGCCTTTACCTAACTATTATAGCTATCCAAGCCATTGATAAACCTCATGCTCTTTAAAAAGATCAACCATCGCCTTTGATACCAAATTAAAACTTTGGCACAAAGAAGAAACACACATATTGGCATTGATGTTCTATTTTAAGTCAATCAAATTTATCTAGCAATATCCATTGTATGTGGGATAGATGTAATATTTACATGATGGATAGGTGAAAAGGTGAACATAAGTTAATATGGAAGGCTAAAGATGGTTATGGGTGGTTACACATGATCAATGTGGAAACTATTTTGGTATTTGTTGACAATGGTCATTGATAATCAATTTAGTTTTCTAATAGGTAACACTTAAAATGAAAGTTTTTCTAGATGCTCTGAGAAAATTTGGAATTCACTTGCAATCTTCCTTGTAAATGGACTAAAAAAATACTTTTTCTTTGAGTTAAATTGAAAGGGCCTTATAGGTATAATAAAGCATAAGAGCAACATATCATTTTGTGGAGATTTATCAAAAATCCATTTGCTCCATTTTATTAGTACCTCTTTGTGGCCTCGTAATGTTGCATTCACAACCATGTGTCATTTAATCTAGATATTCTTTTTTATTTCATATTTTCCTCATTTGCACTAGCGTGTGATTCAAACCATTCACCTATTTATGAGATTTCTCATAATTATTGAATAAAATTCATATATCATAGGAAAGATTTGTATGCAAGAAATCCTAACCTGTCAGGAGCATGCATAAAGAAGAAAACATTAGTTGTACATGTGCATATCAAAGATCCAAAAAAAATCAAAATATAACTAATATTAGACTTGAGTTTTAAAACTATGGAACTGAAAAACTAGAATTCTCATGCAACCTCAAAACAATTGTACAAAGGCACCCATACGAGGCCTTGTTGGTGTGCTCAAGAATGAGGGATGTAGACGTGCTGTCCCCAAATGCAACTATGATGAATCCCAAAGTGATTGAAATGAAAATGCAATATGAAATATGAATCTAAACTGAGATGAGTGTAGAATACCTTCAAGAAATGGCTATGAGTAATCCAATCTAAAGATTTGAATATGGAAATGAAATAAACTAAAAATAATAAGCTATCATGAAATATGCAAGCATAAATGCAACAAATCTAATATTTACCAAATGGTTCATAATAAGCATGCAAATCTCTAAGAAATCTCTAACACTATATTAGCATGATAACAATGCAAATAAAGGAGATGAGAAATGCTTGAGACAAGGGCTCTATTTATAGGCTTGAGAGAGGCCTTGTGGAGGTGGCATCTATGTGGCATCTAGATAGGTGCCATAAGGGAGACACATGGGCTAAGGAGACAAGCCATGCAAAGGTCAACATAAGCCTTTTTGATGAAAGAGATGGCTCAAGGTGTTGGGTGATGCGACGCCTCCCCTACCCATAGGTGGTTAATTATGTGGTGTTCCATGTTCACTAATAGTCATGGCTTTTGGTGCAACGACAAATGGGCCCTACAATTGGTATTAGAGCCTGGTTTTGGCCTGGTCATGGGTTCAAATCTTCTCGGTGCCTTCCCAACCCACATAAGCACCTAGTATGCATGTCAAGGGGGAGATTGTTGGGTGATGCGACACACTCCCCTATCCACAGGTGGTTAATTATGTGGTGTTCCATGTTCACTAATAGTCATGGCTTTTGGTGCAATGACAAATGAGCCCTACACAAGGTTTGCTTACATGTGTGAGAAACCTTGGAGAAAGGAAAGGGAAACAAGTGTGTAAGAGTTGTAAGAAGCTTTGAATAAAATAATAAAATTGAAGCTTTCTTGGATCTTGAGGTGCTCACAGATGTGTGAGCAAACACTTAGGGACTAAAATTTGTTTAGAAAGATGTTTAGAATTAATTAAATGGGTTTAATTAATGGGTAGGCTTAGAAGGATGAGAGTGATGGGTGTAGACTAGGTTTTAGGATGGGATTGGGATAAAACAAAATAGGATTTAACTTAATCACAGTATTAAAGAATTTAATAAAGTGGAGGGAATTAAATAAATTGAGATTTATTTAAAAGAGGATTTTATGGAGCACTATGTATTAAATAAATTTAGTACATTAGAGGGGATGTATTTAAATTAAATTTAAATACATTAGAAAAATGAACCTATTTAAATAATTAATAATTAATTAATTATAATGTCAAAGGAAATATTAAATAAATTAATACAGTGTTTGGCATAATTTTAAGCATCTACATTTTGCCCCTCTTTGATGTGATGTTAGGATAACATTATATCAAAGAAAAAATAATATAGGTTTCCCCATATAGGATAGGAGTCCTAAGAGTTGGTCATAGTGATGGTAGGGAGGAGGGTGCCCCCTCACAAAAATAGACCAGAAAATAAATTTTGGACAATTTTCGCGAAAAGGACCCTAGAAGAAAAGAAAGGATAGGAAAAAGGCATAGATGAACATCATGACTCAGGGATAAATAGGGGTAGACATGGCCATAGAAAAGTTACAGGCTTAAAAGGTGACCTGAAGGGCCTATATAAGCCTCCTAGGGGCTCATGGAAGAGTCATTTGCACACTTAAAGAGCATTGAATCAGAGCGAAGGATAGATCTGATCAAGAGACTACAACTTGGAGAGCACATTCGGGAGCACCAAAGACAAGCCGTCATGAGACCACTAGTAAGTCGACTATCCTAGCTTGTCAAATTTTTAATTACATTTTTGAAATGTGCATTTATTACTTGGGAAATAGGGAAAAATGGGGTTGAGGTGAAGACAACAGTTCTCTGCTTTTTCATCTTCACAGATGAAAAACTAGGGCAAATGTCTCTATAGAGATGATGGGATACGTCTTGTCATATTTATAGATGATGAAAGGGGGAAGAGTAGGGAAGAGACAAGGTTAGAGATGATGATCTATGTGTTTTCATCTCTACAAATGACAATATAGCAGTCATTGACGGGAAAACTAACGTTTGCACAACTATCAGAGATACTAGATCAGTGTCTCCTTGAATCCATGTCTGTCGGATTGGCATCTCTACCAATTTGGACAAATTGATAGATTCAAGTGACGGGGATGACTTGAGGGGAAGAAAGAGAGCATGATGCCCTGTGCTTAGATAAGCAAAAAGAGCGAGAAATAAATGGCAAACTGACTATTGCATGTCTATGTTGCATATGGTGATGGTGACATTTCGGTCATGGAGCACTATCCAATGACAATGGTGTTGGTAGACAGACTGATAGAGGTAGAGTGGGGTCATGTGCAATTATGTGGACTTGAGCATGTCCACAAGTGACCCGACCTGAGGGCATATTTAGCACAGTTGTTAGAACTGATAGAGTGGTGGCATACACTGACCTTTAGCTTCCATTTGCCTATAGAAGAGGCAACAATTACCTTATTGGATGTATGGTAGATTCTATGAGTGCCAATTCATAGGTGATATCTCAAGTATGTGCTAGGGGGTGTAGATCCCTATCTATGGGAGTGCTTTGGGCAACAATGACAAAGGCTACCAATTCAAGGATTATGGCTGACATGGTGGGAGACATTGGACTAGAGGTTGCCACAAATTTCTTTGTACTTGACCTCACTCATATGGAGGATGGTACCAGACCATGTTGGGCATGGATTTTTGATCATATGGGCATGAGTGTCAAGCACTCTTTTACAAGATGATGACATGATTTTCTACTGGGGTCACACCATCTTGGCCCAGCTATATTATGATCTTCATATGTGCACTTATAGGACATAGCAAACTATAGGTCCAGGGCTGACTTTGTTGATGTTATGGTTGGGGGAGAATATAGGCATTATACTACCTATTATGAGATGAGAGACATGATAACCTAGTGAGCCATATGCATGTCGATGCAGACCACCTATTCAATACACATCTACCGAGTTGGTAGGATTTTAGAGGAGATGTCTAGACAAGATCATTATGTTTGATTGGACACCATATGTAGGCGGTGAGCAATGGGGAGCCATATTGCCAGGAGGGGGAGAGGATGAAATTGAGGATCAACTCTATTAGTAGTGCACTTAGATAGACTATTGGTTGATTGGTCAGATAGTTCATATAGTCCTGTGATATATTACCTCTAGGGTGCAGTGATAGTTCAAGCAGATGCAGGATGTTGTGCTAGACAGATTCCTGTATCTAGTGGTATCTTAGGAGTATGACATATTGACATGGGACCATTTTGAGACTAGTGAGGGCTTCATGGAAGGACATGTAGTCAGTGCCATGGGTGCATGGGTAGGATTAGGGGATGTTGGCATGACACTGACATATACACAATGATGGGTTTCCCATCAGCTAGTGAGACTGATAGTATCAGGGGCACCTCCTCTAGCAAAGTAGGCACGAGGTGAGGGAGATGGAGTTAGAGGTGGAGATGGGGGACAAGTAGTAGTAGGGCCAACACTAGGGGATGGATTACAACAAGGTCCTCTAGGATGTCGAGTTCATTAGTGGAGAGTGTTGGTACTAGCAGGGCCACCACTAGGGTAGGGATTGCAGCCAAGTTCATAGGTGCAGGTACCACAGGGGGCACCTTAGTAGGGGGATGCAGATACTGTGAGGGCTAAGTAGGATAACCTCTAGATTGAGGTTGCTCATCTACAGGGGGAGGTAGCGGCTGAGAGTGCTTGAGTTGTGAGTGCACATGTAGAGATTACTAGGTTACATGCTAAGATATAGGTAGAATGGGCTAAGGTAGACAGTGCATAGGAGGCCCTGGCTGCACTACAAGCAAGGGTAGATGTCAGTGAGTTTAGCAATCTCACCATGCAGGCTGAGATAAATGAGTTGTTTGAGATAGACACTCTTTGGCAGGAGGTGGCCACCCTATGAGAAGATAGAGAGACCCTTCAAAGGCACGTGGATGAATATTGCATCTAGTTTGATATCACTAGGTAGATGGTGTAGGCTAGGGGTATGGTGATCGTGATGTAGGAGGCACTAACTACATGCTGACACATGGATCATGAGCCCTGTGAGATGCAAGTTATTATAGGACATTCTATCATGATGTCGCACTGACAGATTAGTGACAACCTAAGTTCCAAGAGACATCCATCTCATGGGCCATAGGGGGTCTTCAAAGGTCAAAACCATTAGTGGGGTAGGGTAGGCCTCCATGAGGAGGGGGACAAGAGGGGCATGGTCCTCATAGCCAGCCACATGAGCCCTAGAGTGTTCATTTTGACACAGTTATGTAGATGCATCAAGTTTTTGATGATGCATTATGCATGATGTACTACATGATTCTTTTGTATATGGACTGTATAAATGGACACTTATTCTTTTTATATATACATGACATGATTCAATGAGCCTAAATGTGTATGCATGATGGTATTTTATGGATGTTTATGATGCTTATGTTTATGAGGTTTTTATGAGTACTATATGTGATGCATGATGTTATGATGTTGTTGTTGATATTGGTGCTACAAAATGTGTGTGATTTGATGTAATACTTCCTATGATGCATATATAATGACTAATGTATGGATGATGTAGGTCCTATGGCGATATATGATATGTATGCATTTTTTATTTCACATGTATGGATTTACTATATGCTTTGCGTTAGATGTATCATGATGTGTATGTCACTAAATGTAATGATTATAATATCTAATGGATTAATGTAATGAATAAATAATGTGACCTAATGATAAATAATGAATGAGATGCATAATGTAGGTGTAATTAATGCAATAATATGAACAATGAATGTATCCTAAATGAAACAAAATAAATCAAACTAATCATGAATGCAAAGTGAAATGATGCAAACTTAAAGTGTAAAGGTGAAACATGAAAATGTAATATGAATGAAACCTAATGGATGGACTTATGTCAAACTTGTCAACTCATAGGAATCAAGTAGCCTAGAATAGGAGGTGGGATAAACATAACCCTTGTCTCAAGCAGAGAGCACTAAATTCCTATACTACATGGATCCTAGCTACATGATACTGAGGGATTCAATTGTGCTTATATGGAGAGCACACCCTAGTTTGATTTTGAAAAAGGAGTTATGCACCCAATGCTATAGAATCATAGATGACAAGATTCCTTTATGTGGACTAGACTCGCAAAAATAGAGACTTTAGGACAATATATGTAGTTTTCATAGCCATGACACTAGGGAGGTCTAGGCATACTCAAATTCTTTTTAGGGATCTTGGAGGAACATGTGCCAACCCATTGCCCCCAGTGAGAAATGCATAACCATAACTTGGAATTGACATAGATGTACTAAAGAATCATGAAAATATATCATACTGCAAATGACACATGTAGTTAGTTGGAACCATTTAGGTGATACCAAGATATGGAAGATCGAGGCACACTGAAAAGGCCACTACTAACACACAAAGATGAAATCAACCAAAAGAGACCTCATGACCAAGTAGTCATTCAACCCACAATTCCTACTAGGAACACTAATCCAAGAGTGAAGGTTGTAGTGCCATGTGTAGGAAGGATTCATCCTGTGAAAGTTTGTTTGTCTAAGTTTTTGTCACGAGTGTTCATTGGCAATGGCTGTGAAAAGGAAAATTTTCTCGAGTTGTTAAGTCTCAAATGATGATTTGTTTAAGTTCTATTGCAATCACTGTTGTGGTAAAAAGATCAGTGTAATGAGAGCAGGAAAAACATTTGACAAAAAAGTGCCTTGCGAACTAGAGTTCTTTTAAAAGATGAAAGTGGATGGATGCCTCACAAACAAGAGGTCTTTTATGAAAAGCACAAGTTAGATAAGACTTATACACAAATATGGGATGAAATGGGGGAAATGTGGTGAAGTGAGATGAGCCTTATAGATAATGGACTTTATTGACAACAAGATTTTTTCAGGAACTCTTCTCTTTTTAGTCTTTTCTTCAAGAACATTTTACAAATGTTTTTGGAGTTTTATGATTTTATGTTTTTTGCAAAACTTTAACAATACTATACAGGAACTATCAAACTCAAGCATAGAACCACTCGAAATGCTGGATATTTATAGGATTAGGGAGTGGATCTCCCTCTAAAGTTGCACTCTGATATGCCCCATAACCATATTTGGCTACAATGATAAACAGGCCAAGCCAATTAGCTTCAAGTTTTCCTTTCTTTTCATGGTTCTAAAGGTTCCTTATGTTATGCTGCAAAACTAGGTGACCCACCTCAAATTCTTGAGGTCTAACCTTTTTGTGAAACTAGAGTTGAAGGTGATTTTGATACACACAGAGGTGGTTTAGGGCATTGAGGCGTCTCTCATCGAGGAGTTGCAGCTCTTGCAAGCAAGAAACTCGGTGTTCTTTCGACATTAAATTCTTGAGAGAGATTTTGAGGGAAGGGAGCTCAATTTCGATGGGTAAAAAAACTTCAAAACCATAAATAAGGGAAAATGGAGTGGCTCATGTGGGTGTATGGATGGAGGTGTGATAAGCCCAAAGGGTAGGAGCAATTTGGAGGTGCTTGTCATGACTAGCTACATAAATTTTTTTCTTTAGGATTTTCAAAATGGTTTTATTAGTGGCTTCGACTTGGCCATTGCCTTAGGGGAAGCATTTGGTGGAGAAATGCTGGGTGATTCTGAATTTCCTACATAATGTGGCAACTTTGTGATTTTGGAAGGGAGTTCCATAATCAATCATGATGTCTTGAGGGATACCAAAATGATAGATAATGTAGTTCAAGATGAACTTTGAAACTTGTTTTCTATTTGTGTAGGTTAAAGGGATAGCCTCGACCAACTTTGTGAAATACTCAATGGTGACAACAATATACTTGTGGTCATTTGCATAATTTGGATATATTTAACCAACAAGATCAAAACCCCAATGGGAAAAGGGCCATGATGTAATGGTGGGTTGAAGGTCTTGTGTGGGAGCATGTATCAAATCTTCATGTTGCTGACATGGAACACATCATTTCACAAACTGATAGGCATCAACTTCCATATTAGGCCAATAATAACCTATTATGAGGAGCTTTTTTGCTTATGTAAGGCCACTAGAATGGGCACCACAAATTCCTTGGTGAACCTCTTCGAACATCTTTTTGGCTTCATCTAAACTAAGACATTGGAGGAGGGTTCCATCGAAGTATTTTCAGAAAGAAGTATCACCTAGGATAATATATCAGGTAGTGCGACTGATGAAGGTTTTGCTTTGGTTTGTGGAAAGGGCTATTGGGATTGTTATGTGATGAAGGTAGGTGAAAATTTTAGAGTACCATGGAGACTAAGGATTGACAATTTCACACACCAACTCTAATTTAGATTGCTCATAAGGTGGAAGAAAAAGATTATCAACAAGAAACTCACACTTAAGACTTTATTCAGGCATGGTGATCATGGAGTCAATGGTGGCCATAGCATTTGATACTTTGTTATTTTTCCTTAGTATTTGCTAAAAGACTATCTTAGTGAACTGTTGTTTAAGATCTTCTACTATCCAGTGATATGGCAACAACTTTTCATCCTTTTTTTGGTATTCATCTATGACTTTCCTAATGACCAATCGGGAGTCTCCAAAGACAAGTAGGCTCCTAATATTCCATTAGATAGCTTGATAGAGTCCTGTTACTAATCCTTCATAGTCAACTATGTTGTTTGTGCAAGGGAATGCAATTTTATAAGACTTAGGAATAAGGTCTCCTTGAGTGAAAGAACCATCAAAATATAGTTTCCATTGTGAACTAGGGGTAATAGTCATAATTGTGTCATCTAGAAAATTTGCTATGATAGGATGATTGCCTTGAAGAGGAGCTTTTGCAAGTTGGTCAACAATGACTTGTCCCTTAATGGCCTTGCAATCTTTATAGACAATGTTGAAATCACTTAAAATCAAGACCTATTTTATAGCACAACCAGTGAGGGAAGCTTTTGATAGAAAATACTTGAGGGGATCTATCTTAGAAATGAGGTGTGTAGTATGATTAAGTATGTAATGGCATAGTTTCTATGTGCAAAAGACCACAACCAAACAAGCTTTCTCTATAGCAGTGTAGCTCAACTCATAGCCAACTAATGTTTGACTGAGATAGTATATAGCTTGCTCATTACTATTGTTATCTAGTTGTGCTAAAAGAGCACCTAGGGCAACTGAAGTGGTAGAAATGTAGAGAATCAATGGTCATCCTATGATGGGAGGGACTAGTACTGGTGGATTAGCCAAGTAGACTTTAACTTTCTCAAATGCTTTCTAACATAGGCAATCCCATTGAAACTTGGTGCCTTTTCTAATAAAATGTTGGAGTGGATGAACTTTATCTACTAATTGGGACACAAACCATCTGATGGACTGTAATCGCCCTTGAAAGCTATAGAGTTATTTTGATGTAGTAGGTGGAGGCATTTCCATGATGGCTTTCACTTTGGCAGGGTCTACCTTAATGCCCCTTCTTGACACTATGTAACCTAACAACTTTCCTAATTGGACCCCAAAAATACTCTTCTTGGATTAAGGCACATTTTTTATTTCTCCAATCTCTCAAATATGGTGGTAAGAACAACAATGTGGGAATCATGTGTCTTAGATTTTCCTACAATTTCATCAACATAGTCCTCCATTATTACATGTAGAAGATCATGGAAGATTGTGGTCATTGTGTATTTATAGGTGGCACCAACAATCTTCAAGCCAAGAGGCATGACTTGGTAACAAAAGGTTCCCCATGGGGTAGTAAATGTCATTTTGTGTTGATCTTCCTCTACAATTTTGATCTGATTGTAACTAGAGAAACCATCCATTAAAGACAACATTTCATGTTTGGTAGTCAAATCCACTATAATGTCTATGTTGGAGAGTGGAAAATCTTCCTTAGGACATGTGAGATTTAAATCTCAAAAATCCTTAGGATGCATCTTGCATAACTTTTTTTTCACAGGTTTAATCTTTGGATCCATGGCTAGGTGATGCACAACTAAATCTATGTCTAAGCTAGGCATGTCTTTGTATGTCCATGTGAAATTGATTTTTCCTTTCTATAGGAAATCATTCATCACTTTTTTCTCTTTGGGACTTAGGGTAGCAGCAATGTAGGTGATTTGTGGATTATATACCGTGCCCAAGTTAACTGGAATTGTGTCTTCATTTAATATAGATGACTTTTCTAGTGGTCGAGAACTGAATGGTAAGTCAATATCTCGCCCTTCAAGTTCCTTTAGGAGGTTTTCACCAGAAGATGCATCCTTTATTTTGTTTTTTTCTTCATCCAAAAGTGCTCCAAAAGAGTTTTCACTAGAGAATGCTTCTTCTATTTTTTTAAAATTTTCTTTTTCATTTTTGTGACTAAGAGAGTTGACTTGGCTACCAGAGTAGGCTTCCTCACTATAATGGATCTCATGTTCATAATCTTGGAGATTCTTAAGGCCAAAGAGTGCCATCATTGCTTCATTAGAGTTACAAATATCAAGAGCTAGTGGTGTGTCTTGAAGGTCCCAATCTATCATGTTAGGGTTAGTGAGGGGTAAGTTGGTGGATGAAAGGTTGGATATGGTGATGGCATAGACATAGTTATCTAGGTCATCTTCAATGTATTAGAAGGGGATTTTGAAGAATTCCTCTTCCTTAGTCTCAGAATTAGGTTCATCCATACAATAGTTGTTAGCAAAGGACACCTTGGGTTTAATGTAGCCCAAACCATGTCTTTAGGATAACTATTAGCCTCAAGGGGTTGTTAGATTCCATCTTCTTTAGGTCCAAGGCCAGTGCCATGATATCCCATGTTTTTAATGATGGGAGGAGCCTTGACATACTTATCTTTAGGGAATTCCATAGGATCATCTTTTCCTTCAAAATATAGCCAATCTAAGATATTAGACTTCATTTGTTCATCACTAAGTGAACCCCAATGTTCAAAGGTTATTTTATTAACATGCACAGTATCCTTATTTGTAGAAGGTGGTATTTGAGAATATTTTCCAAAGGATCATGAGGAGAGTGGTAGTTTTCTAACACACAAGGCATTTTCAAACTTATACTCTCCTATTCCTTGATCGACAAAGATAACCTTCTTCACTATAGTATTGACCTTAATATCTTCAACCTTCTCTTTTCCATTACAAGAACTAGAATCAATATTGGAATTTTTGTGGAAGGTGTTTTTGTTATGGTGAGAGATCTAGGTATAACCTTAGCAAAGCCATTGACTAGAGTTTTTTTTGTTGGGCCACCTTCTAATCTCTTACAAAAAGAAAAAGGAAAAGGATCACCTAGAATTGTGACCTCTCTTCACTGGTGAGGAAATTTCAAGCATTGATGATATGTAGAAGGCACTACTTATAGTGTATGTACCTAGGGTCGACCAAGGAAGATGTTATATGGTAAGTCCAAATCTAGAACATGACATTTAGTATTGATTACAGTTGGCCCAACCTTTGGCGATAGCATGATAACTCCTTTTGATTCTCTTTCTCTTTCATCATATGCTTTAATGGTTATCCTTTTATTTATGTCTAGGAGATCTTTCGGGAGCCCCAAGAAAAGGATCATCTTCAATGTATAGAGGTTTAAACTTGATCTATTATCTATAAGGACTTCAATGTGGAATGACAAATTGTGATGGTGATTAGGACCTTGGAAATCTTTGTCCATGAAGATAACGTGTTGTTGGGCGGCAAGATTGTTAATCATGGTAGTGAATTGGAACATATTAATGTTTTCAGTAACACAAGACTCTAAAAGAATAGTCCCAAGAATTTCTTTATGGATAGGTAAGGTAGTGAGAAGCTCAAGAATGGATATTTCTATAGGATTCTTCCCTAACTGATAGAGGACATTGTAGTAAGAAGTAGGTCTTTGTGAAGTGGATGGTCTAATAGGTGCATGTGGAACTGATGGATTGGTGGGATTTGGAGTGGTAGCTTGCAAAGTAATTCTTCTCCACCGAGTGGTTGCACCATAATCAGCTGCTTGTAGGACAAGGGTATTTACATGAGTGTCTACTTCTTCAACGTGGCCACACATGGAGTCAAAAACACATATATCATTTGTTTCTATTTTATGACACAAAGAGTCAAATCCTGATATGTGGTTAGTAGAATAGTCATAATGGAGCGTGTTGGAAGTAGAAGCTCGGTTGACATTGTTCATATTCTTGTTTCCATTGTTGTTATTGTCATTGTTTTGGTCAGGGAATGACTTTTGAAATATCTTCAGTTTTGCATTTTTAGAGGGTAGTCCTCCTTCAACCTCTATTTCCCTATCATCAAAAAGTTGTTGGATGAAGACTTTGAGCTCAATACACTTCTTAGTGTCATGTACTTTAATGCGGTGGCACTTGCAATATTCATTTTCCCTATACCATTTGGATTTGGGTTGATTTTCATCAAAAGGCAGTGTGTTGGGAAAAACCATCAAATGGTGATCCACTAGCTTCTGGAATATGACATCTAAGGGTTTACAAAAGCTAGTGAACTTTCTATTTTGGTCATAATCATGATTGTAGTTGTTATTATTGTTATTACGAGGAAAGAATTGTGTTTGATTATGAGATTGTTGGTTGTTTTGATTTTTATTTTGATTATCACTATTTGAATTGTTATTGTTTCAGTTGTGATAGTTTTTGTTGTTGTTATTGGTTCCACCTTGAAGATTTTGTACACTTTTGACATCATTGACACCATCATGGGTAACACCTTTGTTTTTGGACCAAAATTTCAGTTTTGTATTGTTGTTGGTTTCATTGTTTGAGGATGATGAGTTATAATGTTTAATGGAACCCTAGTCTAAGAGTCCATTTTCAATGTTTTTTTGTTTCTTGACTAACATGGCAAAGTCCTTAGGACTAGCCATTTTCATTTGGAAAGACATCTCCAGGATCAAATTCTTAATGAATATGTCTACAAGGTGGGAATCTTCAATTTTGTAGGGCATGCGGTTAGCAAGGTGCTGCCACCATTGTAGAAAGTTAGCAAATGTTTCACTAGTTCATTGTTTCATGTTGCACAAATCACTCAATGAAGTATGATAATATTGTGCTATGAATTTTTCTATCAAGTCATTGAAGGAGTTGATGGAGCCTTTGGGTAAATTCATTAGCCACTCAAGTTTGGGGCCTCCAAGGCTTCTTGTGAAGAGCCTCTTAAGGTAATCCTCACTGTAGGTGACTTCTTGACATAAGATAGAAAATTCTTTGAGATGCATGATGGGACATGTTTCTCCCATGTATTTGTCAAATTTACAAATCTCAAAGTTTGGTGGAAATGATATCATGTTGATAGATTTGTCGAATGGAAAAGGGAAAATTTCCTCAAAAGAGAAATCTTTCACCCCTTTGTTGTTCATGGTGTGGACCAAACTTCGGAGTTCATGTAACTGTTGGGCTATATCTTAGTTTGGTTGCATCTGTGATGGTTGGGAATTGATGAACCCCCCTCTAAAGTTGTATGGATTCCCAAATGTATTATGAGGTGGTGGTGTGCCACTTTGGCCAATGTATTGATATGCAATTGTTGGGATTGGCTCAGATGATTTCATCATACTTGTTGGCATTTGTAAATAAGAGGAGTACATTGGTTGTGTCAAGATTGTCATTTTTTTATATAGGTACGTGCCCAATGTTTAAGCATCCTACAGCTGGACTTGTCAAGGTTGATTGCAAAATACTACCATGTGTAGTTGTGTTGGGCATAGTACCAATGATTTGTTGAATGTGCTCCACACTTAATTGGAATGTAGGTTGTGCTAAAGTTGATGTAGGTATGGAACTAGTTCTCAATATATGTTCTTTTCCCTTGCCAAATGTTTGTGCTATGGTGAAATTTGGAAATACAAGAGCACCATCTTTGGTAATTTGTTTAAATAAAGTTCTCTCATCAAAACTTGTAGGGACATTAATACCATCTTTAACAAGGTTTAAGAAGATCTTAGTCTTGTTTTCCCTAATAGATTTTTCCAACATTTCTAAGTTGTATGGATCTACCAAAAATGTTTGAACATCACTAGTAATGTCATTGTTTTCAATGGGATCTTCATATTTGTATACTTCATCCTCATCATGTGTGTTACTACCTATAGTGGTGTTTGAAAAGTGATTCTCTGGTTCTTGTGTGGGTGTTGAGCTAGGCATACCCAAGTTCATACTAGGGAAAAATGTGTTCCCAAATGAGGTTGATCAAAGAGGAAAAGGATTCTCCATCTCTTGTTTTCTTATTGATTACAATAAAAAGGACATAGGGGTAAATGCAATTCTTTTTTATCATGTTTGTACCATACAATTGTGACCAAATAAATGGGTGGAAGATTACAAAAGAAGGATGTGTGAGAGAAAAATTGAACCTTATATGATAAAAGAGAAAACAACATAAATGTGAATAAAAGACCTTGTTGATTCGACAAACCAAGTGTGATATAGGATAAAAGTATCTTTCTCCTTCCAAAGATGGACAAATGATCTTTAGGAAAGATAGGACATCGAATAGATTACTCAATATTTGGAGATAAACTTGTAATCCCAAATGAGTGAGTGCAACTATGATAAACGTTTGCTTATGGATAAAGGTCAAGTGTTGTAGTGTTAGAAGTTTTGTAACTAAGACATTCTTAGGCCAAAAGATTAAGGTTTAATGACCAAGCTCTCTAGAGGAAATTTTGCAAATGGAAGACTAGAAACTTCAAAAATGGATTGATGTGGAAAATGAGGGTGATGTGGTCACTATGCGGATAACTTAATCCTCTCTCACTAGAAAAAAAAATCTTAAGTTTACTCTAGGGAAAAAAACCAATTTTGAAGTTTAGCATTGTATAAGATTTTGTCATAACGATCCTATTCAGCTTCTTCCTTCTTGATGTCTTTGATTTCATATCAGAATTGTTTATCACTATGTGCCAAGCTTTTCCTTTCCTTCTAGGAAAATGGTTTGGATAACTTCACCTTCTTAAGTTTGACCTTTTTAGACATGGAAGAAACAAAATAACCCCAATTACAAGACCAAGCATAAGAACTTTGCAAAAAAGTTGTGAATAAAAGACCCAATGAATTTCAAATGCTAGACCAAGTATAAGGACTTATGAAAATAACTGTAGGTCAAGAGGACCCACTTACAACCATTTTTCTCACTGAATGTTTAGCTCACCATTTCACTCATTTTTAGATCTGTGATGTTTGATATTGGTTTTGGATGTTTAAACACTTAAACACACTAGACACATCAACAATCCTAATAAGGTTGCAACTAGGATGTACAAAGATCAACTAGAGGATGCCCTCAATATACACAAGGTATGCGAGGCCCAAATTTGTAGATGAAAGAAAATAGTGCCACACAGTCAGAAGGAGATGGTAACCCAAATCTCCACCTTCACTTTCCAAAGGTATAAAGCTCTTTGGGGCTTAGCCAAGAGTGACAAAATTTTACTTCCGAGAGAGGTGCCTTTCGGTTCACCTTCCAATATTTATACTCCACTAGAACACTAAAGTTGAGGTTGTCCCAAGGGGTGATGAAATCCCCAAGCAGGCCTCCTAAAAATAAAAAATAAGATCACTTATTTCTTGTGCACTCAAGATCACTTGAAGGCATGAGAGGAGAGAATACATAAGTGGCCTCAGGGTTTAAAAGATACTTGTTCTTTTCCAGTGAAGTTTTAGATTTTCTGTCTACTCTTGAACACACTCATGTTTAAGCATACATTGTTCTTTCCAACTTGACAGTGTCATCAACATAATAAAAGAAAGGATTCATCAACAAAAGTAAATTGATCATCATCAACATAAGCAAATTGATGAAAGTGGAACAAATTCCTTTATATCATCCAAGATTGAGTGTTTTCATTTTAAACACCAAGTCCAAATGTTTCATAGCAAGCTTCTTTATCCCTTAAGCATTCAAGATTGTATGAGCATGTTTTAAACCCAAATCAAAATATTTCATCACATTTTTCTTTGACCCTTAAGCATTCAAGAGTGTATTTTCTATCTAACCATTCATTCCAATAAAAAGCATGTCAATTCCTTAAGGAACTCAAAATTGCATTTTGCTACTATACACATCCACTCCAATGAAAAGTTTATTTATTCCTTGAGGCATTCAAGAGTGTGTTTGAACAACATTCATTCTAATGAAATGTGTGTAAATTTTATTAAAACATTGAAGATTTTATGTGTAATGTTACCTTTAAATGCATTTAAGAGTTTGTTTGGATTTTGGTATTGGTTGCAACATACATTCCAAGGACAAGTGATTAATTCATACAAGTTCATTTATCATCTAAATCCTACAAGTGATTAAAATCACTATAAATCTCCCAAGTGATTAAAATCACTAAAAATCCTCCAAGGTTTGTCTCCTGCAATAAGAATTAGATTATAAATCCTTGTATGTCAAATAACTAGTGAGTTAGGCATAAAAAACATAACTCAATCTACAAATAATTGAAGACGACAGAATACAAGAAGATACAACAAACAATAGAGATGAAAAATTTGAAGATGAAAAAACACAAATCAACACGGTTTACTTTTCACTTAAAACCTTACAATTGTAGATGATAGAACAATATCAAAGACGCTAAAACTCAGAGATGCTAGAATATTGAAGACGATAAAATACTAAAAATATTGATTTTTCTCTGCCTACAGTGCAGATGAGAAAACGTTGACAATAGAGATGACAGTTTAATGAAATGACATGCTTAAGTCCACCCACAACATAGATGATAGTTTATTGCTAAACTTTGGAGATGATAGTTTAAGATTCTGTAGATATTAGGCCACCCATAATGAAGATGAAAAACCAGGTAAACTAGTACATATGACAATCAAAACTAATGAGACATCAACATGAAATAGAGATGATAGAATGGGTTTGGTTTGTAGTATGAAATCGTTTTGAAAAGATGTCGTAAGCATAGATGCCAAATAGCGAAGATGTTGATATGTGGAGATGATAAAGCATCTTTGTAGACAACATTGCATCCTAACAGAGATGACAGTGCATGCTTTTTACAATGAAATATAAGTTTTTGACCGAATTTTGGAAATGGAAGAGGGACATGGGTTCCACCAGGTGTGCCAAAAATGTTGCACGAAATACTAACCTGTTGGGAGCACACATAAACAAGAAAACATTAGTTGTATATGTACATATCAAAGATCCAAAATAAATTAAAATACAACTAATGTTAGACTTGAGTTTTAAAACTATGCAACTAAAAAACTAGAATCCTTATGCAACCTCAAAGAAGATTAACAAGGGTGCCCATAAGAGGCCTTGTTGGTGTGCTTAAGAATAAGGGATGTGGATGTGCTCTCCCCAAACACAACTATGATGAATCCCAAAGTGATTGAAATAAAAATGCAATATGAAATATGAATCTAAACTAAGATGAGTGTAGAATACCTTTAAGAAATGGCTATGAGTAAGCCAACCTCAAAGGATTCTAAAGATGTGAATATGGAAATGACATAAACTAACAATAATAAGCTATCATGAAATACAAATGAGGGAGATGAGAAATGCTTGAGACAAGGGATCTATTAATATGCTTGAGAGAGGCCTTGGGGAGGTGGTATCTATGTGGCATCCACATAGGTGCCACAAGGGAGACACATGGGCTAAGGAGACAAGCCATGCAAAGGTCAACATAAGCCTTTTTGGTGAAAGAGATGGCTCAAGGTTTGCTCACACATGTGTGAGAAACCTTGGAGAAAGGAAGTGGGGACAAGTTTGTAAGAGTTGTAAGAGGCTTTGAATAAAATAATAAAATGGAAGCTTCCTTGGATCATGAGTTTCTCGCACATGTGTGAGCAAAAACTTAGGGACTAAAATGTGTTTAGAAAGGTGTTTGGGATTAATTTAGTGGGTTTAATTAATGGGTAGGCTTAGAAGGATGAGAGTGATGGATGTAGACTAGGTTTTAGGATGGCATTATGATTAAATTAAATAGGATTTAACTTAATCATATGATTAAAGAATTTAATAAAGTAGAGGGAATTAAATAAATTGAGATTTATTTAAAAGGGGAGTTTATGGAGAACTATGCATTAGATAAATTTAATACATTAGAGGGGATGCATTTAAATTAAATTTAAATACATTAGGGAAATGAACCTATTTAATTAAATAAATTTAATTAAATAAGTAGAAGAATATGAAAAATATAATAAATAAATAAATAAATAATTATAATGTCAAAGGAAATATTAAATAAATTAATATAGTGTTTGGGACTATTTTAAGCATCTACAAGAGTATTTGTACTTGAGCAAGTTTTAACAACCATACACTATATTTTACAAATTAAAAGTCAAATATAATATGGTTGGTATTAGATAACACACACTAAGCATTGAATTAATGTGTATTGCTCAATATATGGTCAACCTTTTATTACTCTTTCCATTTGCTTATAACTTTTTATAACTAAAGGTGACACAGATAGCCCAAGTGACACCATGTTTGGCCCTAGCAAAAGAACTCAGACGAATGCTAGCAAGGAGGAATAAACAATGTATGGAGATGAAGAGGTCCACTAATAACATTCACCAACTTGAGGTCAAAGCAACTGAGTCGCTAAAGCTTTTAAATTAGTGTCCATTGTGGGCTTGTGTGCCTCTTTGGTTATTTTTATTTGTTTTCTCCTTGATGGCTTTTTGGTTCGGTTTGTCTTGTTTTTTTTTGTTTGGTCAAGGTAAGGCTTCAATGATATATCACATGTAATCTTCTTGTAATGAGTTATAAGACCCCTTCAAAACCTACTTTCCCATTATCAAAAACTTTTATTGCTCATAAATATATTTTAACATAGTTAAATTTACTTAAATTCTACCCATGTTCTTATATTTGTTTTATTTATTATTTATGTATTGTTATATTTATATTTCTAGTTATATTCTACTACTTTTACCAATTAATTAGTTTCCTATTTATGTTCTATTATTTCTATTACTTATATCCTACTCTTCTTCAATGTCTCTTACTTATCTACTATTTGCGAACATTCATAGTAATATAAGAATTATTGTCTTTATTTTCTTTCTTACTTATCTTTAATTTAATTCTTGTGCACTCTCATTCAAATAAAATATTACTTTTCGAATATTCTACCCATGTTCTTGTGTTGTTTTATTTCATATTTATTTATTATATTAATATTTCTACTTATGTTCCTACTTTTATTATGTATTTATTTTCCTACTTGTATTCTATTACTTCTATTACTTATTATTATTCTACTCTTCAATGTTTCTTTCTTATTTTTTATTTAAGGACATTTGTAGTAATATAATGTTCATGTAACAATAATTGTATTTGTTTTCTTTCTTACTCCCTTTCTATTATGGTTTTTTTTTTTGGCAAAAATTTATATTTATATTAATAATCATCTGGTTCAAAAGGGCTCATGGAGAAAGGACTAGGAAAGAAAACTTTGTTCATAACCCATTTACAAAAAAAATAGAGTTTAACTGATCCAAACCTAAAACTACCCAAGATTCCTAGACAAACAGAAGCCAAGGAACCATATTACAAAAAAATGTAAACTGCTAGTAAAATATGAACCTAATGAGAGAGGTAGAGCTATACATTACAAAAATAATAACATCCATACCCCAATTACATAGGAAATACATAGATATAGTACGTCTATGAAAAAAATAATCCACATAGATGAGCCATCATGAAAAAGATAGGAAGATGCATGAAGACACCTCAAAATTGCAGTTGACCAATACAAGTAGGAGTAGCAGGCCACATAGGGAAATACTAATATCATGTAAAAAGATTCAACAAAAGAACTTGCAAGTTAGTTGAGCCAAAAAAGAACAAACATAGGAAACAAAAAACTTATGAGTTGCCACCCCCAAAGCCACACTGAGAGGGAGGGGAGAAAAAAAACTGACTCCATAATTAGCATGCCTATGGATGGGATCAATAGGAAAAAGAGGGGGAAAGGAAACAAAGGGAGAGGATGAGGAAGCTGCATCAGAGGGGAGATCCAAAAAGTGACACAAAGGAGACAAATGCATGGGAGAACCAGTACCAGTCCTTAGACTTGGAAGACAATTGCAGGAGTGTGAAAGAATACTAAGAATCACATAAGTGCAAGCAAAAGCCTTACCCCTGATAGCAGCATCAAAAGGGGTCCAATTCAAAAGATGATTTTTTTTTTTGTATTCTCATTCAATGAGAATATTACTTCATTTCTATTACTTATAGTCTTCTATTCATATTTTTGTGTTCATGCTCATACGAAATAGTGTAATGTTTGTAATGATAATTATATTCATTTTGTTTCTTACTTATGTGTGTAGTCTCATTCAAAGCCATTGTTACTTATGTTCACCTTCTTGTACATATTCATGCAAAGATAATATTACTTATATGATACAACAGTAATTATATTTAGAAGACTACCTCAATTATACTTGATATAAAAATTAAAATACACTAGTACTTACACTAGAATGAGGTGCAAGGGATATGCTCGTAGTCATAATTTATTGTAAAGTATGGAAAACCTACACTCTATTAATGAATTTAAATATTTTTGGGGATTTGATGTATACAATATCAAAATTGATTGATTGAAATATATTTGTCATGCATTTCCTAGATGTTTGTGTTGCTATGATGTTGTTCTCATGAAGATGATTTTCTATATAGTACATGTACATGGAAATGTAGAGGGTTTTTAATTTATATGTTGTATTAATTGAAATTTTTATAACAAAAATTTATTTAGCTCAAAATAATGCAAATGTGCCCCACCCTCTCTCTCTCTCTCTCTCTCTCTCTCTCTGTATTTTCCCATACTCTCTCTCTCTCTCTCTCTCTCTCTCTCTCTCTCTCTCCCCTCTTTCTCTCTACCTCTCTATGTCCCTCTATTTTTCTCCATTTCTATTTATCAATATCTCTACTTTTATATTTATGTATTTATATATTTTATTATATTTTTGTCTCTCCACTTCTCTCTCGCTTACTCATATAGACAATAACCTTTTTCTCTTAGTTTCTCTTCCTCCCTCATAATCTCACTCATTTCTCTTTATCTTTGTGTCCCTCCCTCTCTCCCTATATATAAAAAACATAACTCAAAAGAGTTAAATGACTTTATGATGCAAAAAACATCTAATCCAATTTCTACCAACTTCTTGCAACATTTATATATAAGGTGTTTTCACATAGTGCCACCCTTAAATATCACACATAAGGGAGAAATTAAGCTTGAAAAATAAGTCAACTTTGACTATTTTGCACTTTTAACTTAGAAATCAAGCCTTATTGCATGATGTTTAAGCCATTGATTCACAAAGAAACATAGTGATAAACAACTTGATTTGGTGCCATGAGATTTATAGACACGCCTGCCATCATTGATGTTGGTGGTAGATTGCATGCAAGAAGAAACATCTCCCCAACCACCTCTTGAATCTTTGCATTTGCACCACATCTACCTTGTAGATGGGCTTGTTTGCCTCATCCTTCTGAGCCTTGAAAACATCTCCGTATTTCACCACCTCTGACTCCATTCTCTTTTCTTCTCCCTTCACTATATATATATATATATATATATATATATGTTGAATTTGGTCCTTGAAAACCTAATGGTTTTAGAATTTCTAAGTGTGTATGCATGCACCATGTTGACTACTATGATAGAATCTAGCTTCGCACCATCCTTTTACATTTTCTTAATAATGTCATTTATGATAGTATATATCTCACATCTCTCTTTAGCGATTACCATCTCAAAATATATGATTACAATATCCTTTAATAAATTATGGCTGGTAGCTTTAAAATTAGACACTATTGCAAGTATTATGATAGCCATTGATCATTTGATTTGACAACCATCACTCCAACTCAACACTCCTACAAATTCTCCTTGCTCTCTACGATTCTCAACACTTTTATGGTCTTCCTTCAAATTAGAAGCAACCATGGTTTCTATTCCTTGTTGATGACTTCATTTACACCACTCTACAACTAAATTGATATGTTCATCACTCACAAGATGGTTCTTACAACTCCTTTACCTAACTATTTTGGCTATCCAAGAGATTGATAAACCTTGGTCTCTTTAAAAAGATTAACCATCACCTTTGATGCCAAGTTAAAACTTTGGCACAGAGAAGAAGCACAAATATTAGCATTGATGTTCTATTTTAAGTCAATCAAATTTATCTATCAGTATCCATTGTATGTGGGATAGATGTAATATTTACATGATGGATAGGTGAAAAGGTGAACATAAGTTAATATGAAAGGTTAAAGATGGTTATGGCTGGTTGCACATGATCAATGTGGAAACTATTTTGGTATTTGTCAACTATATCTTTCATCTCTATATATCCCTCTTCCCTCTGTTTATCTATGCCTTTACCCCTATCCTCCTCTCCCTCTATATATATCTATATCTTCCATCTTTATATATCCCTCTTCCATCTTCCATCTCTATATATTGCTCTTCCCTCTCTCTTTGTCTCTAGCTTTTTAAATATTTTAACTTGATGACTTTTTAATTCAAGGAACTTATTTTGTTCATGTTTTAGCCTTTGTAAAAATAGCTTAAGCTTATGAATATTATAACTTGATAACTTTTTAACTCAAAATTTTTATTTGTTCATGTTTTAATTCTTGTAATTAAATACATTACTAGTTTCTTCCATCTCTATATGTCCCTATTCCCTCTCTCTTTATCTTCCCTCTGTAGACACCTAAATCCTTTAGAAAATAAAGTATTTTTATTTTCTGAAAAAGTTTTTGATGACATCATCATTTACTAATTAATTAATTAATTATTTAATTAATTTATTTTTATGTCATTAAATCCCTTTATCTTAATTAAAAATATTTAATTAAGGAATCCCTCCCAAAAATGTTTAAATCTTATTTAAACATTATTTACTTATTAATTAATTAATTAATTAATAAATTGACCAAAAATCCCAAAATCAATAATTAATTTATTTTTTGCCCAAAACTTGGCCAATTTCTTTAAGACCACTAACCTCTTCCAAAATCTTCTAATCCTTCTTTAATTTCGATTAAAGGCTAATCCCACCATTTCCTACCCTTAATCCCAACTCAAAATATTTAATTAAGATTGAATATTAATCCTCATGTTTATTAAAAATATTTTAATAAATATCTCCTCAACCAAAACCCTTGAAATAAATAAAACTTTATTTATTTCTTAAAAACCTTATTTATCCTCATCCTAGGAAGTTCTAGAAAGTCTTCATCCTCATCCAAAGCCTAGACTCTTCTAGAAGATGTCAATCCTTATCTTTGATCCTAATCCTAATCCCCCCTCCTAACCTTGTCACATTCCCTAAACATGGGTTAAGACTTTCTAACCCAAGCCAAAGCCAACAAATATCTCCTCTTTCACCCACCCTCATTAAATGCCATCCACTTGCCCATCTCTAGCAAGCCTAATCTAATCTTAACCCAAGCCTAATCCAAGCCTTAATCATTTGCACATCCCTAAGTCAAGCTTAAGACTTTCTTAATCCAACCCAAGTCAAAATATCTCAACTCTCTCACAAATATCCCAACCATAAAATTTTATGAAGCCCACAAAGCCATAAATGACTCTTACAAGCCCATTCATTGCTCTTACAAGCCATTATGAGGGTCTTTATGAGCTTTGAGCCTCCTTTGTTGACCCTTGAATCCCTCTTGCTCTAACCAATGAACCTGTGACATGTGTCACTCCCTGATTGGCTGTAAGGAAGCACAATGCATGTGCTCTCCTCTCATTCAATCTAAACCTTCCATAAGCTTTCTCCCATCCTTGCATCCTAGCCCTTGATCCCTCAAGCCCTTTGCCTATTTAAGGAATCCTCTCCCAAGCCATTTCAACACAATCACCCATAGTAACAAAGTAATACCATTTTGATCATGAAGTAAAGCCATAATGCCATTTTTGAGAAGCCATTTTACATCAAATCCATTCACCCAAGCCAAAATCCATCAAGAACACCATTTAAGCCTTTGGAGAATCGAGCATACATCCTATCTAATTAGACAAAGCTACTCATCAAGTGATCATCCTCATTGAGAGAGCCTATCCATGGCTCATATTCTCATTTGAGGACTTCACTTTGTCTCTCATGAAGTTATGTTAAATTAGTATGAAAATTCTTTTTGATTGATTTAATTTAGTGTTTCTAACATACTAAAGTAGCATATACATTTTGGCATGCCCAGTGGGACCCCACATGGGTCATCTTCATTAGCTTTTTTAGTCAAGTTTTGTATGTCATTTGCTAATTTTGGATAATTTTTCTTATTTTTGTGATTGGTAGGATTTTATAAATTGGTTTTTCAGGTCCACATGAGCATGAAGAAGACAAAAGAACTCATAGTCTATCTCATAGTGTTTGCAGATTTTTCAAGCTTATAGGTGGACAGAGCACTTGGAATTCTTCTTTCTCTTCTTATCTATATTCTTCTTCTATTCCATCTACTTCTTCTTCTTCTTCTTGAGGGATCTTGGCCTTTTTTTTAAGGAAGAAAAACCATAGAATTTTTTTTTAAAGTGCTAAAATGAAATCCCAAATCATACTTAAATCCATTTAAAACTAAAAATTTTCAAAAAATAAATAAATAATTTTAACAAGTGAAACTAAACCAATCCAATCATTTGCATCCTTGCAACATCAAGGTTTTAGATGCATTCATGCAAAGTTAGGAACACTTCATTTTTGAAACTTTAAAAAGAACTTCAAGTTTCCATTTCAAAAGATTCAAAATCAACACTAACTACACACAAAATTCTAAATCAAACTCAAAGCATCAATTAGGGATAAAATGAACTTCATTTGCAAATATTTTAAAGTTCTTTTAAAATCTCATGAAAACTAAGAGTCCTAAATGGTTTCCAAAATTGTCCTAAAAGCTTTGTTATTTGTTCCAAACAAATGTCTTGTTGCAAAATCTTGAATGTTTCCTAGATTTTTCATGCATCAAAACAATCTAGGAATATCATTTTTGGGCTTAAAACATGCAAACTAGAACACAAAATCTTGAATGAAAACCAAAGTCCAAAGAGTCATTTTTTTTCAGTCAAAAACAATCTTGAATGATCTAAATTGGAAAGAAAAGCATCCCTATTTCTTCCTCTTTAAATTTCAGTTCAAACAAACTCAATCTTGAATGATCTAAGGTTAAAACAAAGCACTTCAAGGTTCTTAAAAAAACACACAAAATCTCAATCTTGAATGCTCAAAGGAAAGAACTTGAATGTTTAAACACTCATCTTTGAATGCACATTGCTAAAATCACTCTTGAGTGCCATGGATTAAAATCAAGTTTTTTTTTTTCATTGGAATGCATAACAAATCCAATCTTGAATGCCACAGATCAAATAATCATTATCATACATCACACTTCATCTTTTGGGCATAAAAAGAATCCACATTTTAGAAACTTTCTAAGTTATAAAAACAAATAAAGAGACTTTGAGTGAATTTGTTGTTGGACTCACCCTCTTTAATCACCCATCATTCTAACCATTGGTTGCAATATCAGCGCCATATATGGGGATGGGTCTACCTAAGAAGGTGTTAAGTGTTCCACAAAAATCAAATTCCACTCACTTGAGTTTTTATTGGTTTTTCTAAGATAGAAAATTTCTTGAATGCACATTAGTCTCACTAACACTTCATTTGGGCATAAAAATTGAACAAATCTTGACGTGGAGGGCCTCCGAGCACATGCTTGAAATTGAGCTTTACACACATCTTTTTTTTGGGCTTAAAAAAAACTCACACTCAATCTTGAATGCCTTAGAAAAATAATCGATACTTGACGTGGAGGGCTTCTGAGAGTGCGAGTTTACTTTTTGTTGACCCTAAATCTTCTTGGTGTATTCATTCTTCGATCACTTCTCTTTTTTTGGCGCATTTCAAATTGGAATTGAACCTTTGCATCTTAAATCACATGTGTTTTCAAAAGGTCTAGATTAGAAAACTTAAGCGTTAGTTGGAAAAGAAAATTGTCTTTTAGCCGAAGATCATCCAAGTCTTCTCTCCCCTTATTGTCTTTCGAGGCCATCTTGGGTGCATAAGATTAGAATCCAAAATCTTGTTTAAGTTTTAGGAGGCCTACTCAAAGATTTCATCACCCCTTGGGGTGACCTCAACTCCAGCATTTTGGTGGAGTATAAAGATCGGGAGGTGAATCCAAAGACACCTCTCTTGGGATCAAAATTTGGTCACTCGGGCTAAGCCTCAAGGAACTTTATACCCTTGAGAAGTGAAAGAGGAGAAGTGGGTTACCGCTCCTCTCGACTGTGTGACATCTTTTTGGTTTCATCTACAGATTTGGGCCTCACGTACCTTGCATATATCGAGGACTCCCTAGCTAAACCAAATTTCATCCTTGTAGAAAGCTTCCTAGGATGTTGGTGTGTTTGACATGCTTGCTCCAAACTTTTGTTTGCTTGTTTGTTCATAGCTTTTGAATGAATGTTTGCCAACTTTGGTCAAAATCCTAGAAAAGCAAAAATCTCCCAGCTCAAGGCATACTTAGCGTAGTCACTGCCTCATCAAAAAATCATCCAAGCTCCCTCGCCGCAATCGAATCTATCTAGTTCTTTGCTTTAGAACAATCCCAAATCCAAAGTCCATCCAAATCATCCCCCCAGCCAGCTAGCAACCCAATCCAAAATCACCCAAGCCTTTAAGGAATTTTTGTTACTCTACCAGAGTTTGCTATCCAATCAATCTATCCAAATCCCTCAATCTCCCCAAGGTTATCCCTTTGACAGAGCTTTGTCTAGGGTAATCTGGCCTTGTCACTTGTCATCCCTCATCACCTTAAGCTAAAGGTTGGGATCCACAAGTGGTCAATCTCGTGTCATGCCCATAGGATTATTCGTCTATCCTCAAGTTGACACCAAAAGCCACCAATCTTGCACATAGGAAAGAAAAAATCTCACTTTTTGATAGCATACCCTTGAAGTCTTCCATCCATAGGAAAACCAAAAATCTCCAGCCAATCCTCCTTAGGTTTGTCATGCAGCTTTGACTCTCCCTTGGAAATCTTTCTTCAGCCAATCCAAAATCTGCACTTAATCCAAATCCAACCATGATCTTCTATGTTCATCCATATGCAAGACCCCATCCCCATCCAACTCATCATCAAAACATGAAATCCCAACCCTATCATGATGGGTTTGGTTGCATTTTCCTTTCTCCCACTACATCCTATTCCAATGATGATGAAAATCTTGTTGATTATGATGGGTATCTTGAGAGCCTTAGATGCCTTTCACCAACCATCCCCCAAAATGCAAGCATTCCTTCAAACTATCTAGTCATGCCATCTCATATCCCAGCTTCTCCTCCATCACCCAATCAACCAAGCTTCCAATCTTCCACCCCCATCACACTAGCTATTCCTGTCAATCCACCACCTCCACCTCCAACACATGAGTCTCCCAGGAATATCCTAGAGGAAATACAAGAAAAGCTACCTCCAATAGTCGATAAGCCATGTCATCTAATCCAACCATGTGAAGTAGTCAGTGATGAAGCTTCCCCATCTATAATATCACCTCCATCTCCCATAGCTATCATCCCCATACCATCCATCAAATTGCTTAAAATCCTTCCACTTCTCGCAAGCATCAAAATCCCACCACCTGTAAAATCCCTCCAAATCTTATCCACATCACCTCCAAGCATTTCTATAATGGACACCCCTGGATATCCCAAAAAACTAAACCAATTTTCTGAAAGGAATTTTGTCAAACAGTTTGCATTCAACCTGTTATTTCTCCGTTTAATGTTTTAAACCCCTTATAACTCTGAAAATTAAATGTTTATTTGTTTGTTGTGTTTTGTGGATGGAATTGGTATCATACAACATAAACAAGAAAGAAACTACAATAATATGCAAAGTGGAAATGAACTGCTGCTAATAAAATGTTATTTTCAGAATTCATAAAACCAAATACATGGCAGATTTATCAACTCACTAATTACTTCAGTAGTATTGACATAATACTCCAGCCCATGCTTTTGAACTTTCTGCTACAGTGCTTTGTCCTTCAATCAGTCCAATACCTTCATAATATTATTCCCTCAAAGTGGCATAAACGTCGAAAAAGTAGTGAAGAAGATATGAGAAAAATACCAAATCTACCTATAGCTGGAAATGCAACTAAATTGCTTGATAATGAAGCCAATAATAAAGAATTTCAAAGGCCAAACCCCAAGGGAATGACATCTAGAATGTTACAAGAGAGGATAGACATCCTCAAATTCCAAGAACGGAGCTGCAACTCACACACCAATTTCTTCTCATATTCAACTTGTCTAATGAAGCCACAAATGCTTCCTTTTATTCTATTTCCAAGGGTTCGCTCAACTCATATGGGCAATGAGGGATAAAAGATGTGTAATATATAAAAAATACATTAAAATACCCCTTATGTCTCCCTTGGGTACACATCCCCATAAAATAAATATTAAAGTAACACTTTAATATTTTATAATTAAATTAGACGTTACTTTAATAAAACTTCAGGCATTAAAATGTATTAGCAATCGGACTTCGAATAATGTGAGTGATAGCTCATCGAAAAGCTCTTACTGAGGAGTATCAAATCCAATCACCAAAATTGACCTGCACTGTATCCTACTGACTTACTAAAAATAGTAAGTATGCCTGAATGAGTAAATCAACTTCATTTTGGCCCAAACTAGAAATGACTAGGCCAAAACACTCCAAGATCCCATTAAACCCTTCGTTAGCCCTCGGGACCATGTAGAACAAGGCTAGCGCACACACACTTGGTCAACTACTAAAATGGGGACATTACAGTCTGCCCCCCTTGAAATTGCTTGTCCTAAAGCTATCTCAGTCCAGCCTGCTGAATAACCTGCTCACTCTCCCATGTAGAATCTTCCTCCGACAGGTCTTTCCATCTGACCAAATACTCCTTCACTATCCTATTTCTAAGCTTCCTCTCTCTGGTGTCCAAAATAGCCTCGAGTACTAACACAAGCTTCCCCTCCTCATCCAAAGGGGGTAAATCTGTAGAAGGCACTACACTCTGACCAATGGCTTTCTTAAGCCTAGACACATGAAACACATTGTGCACTCGATTGCCCTCTGGAAGCTCAAGCTCATAGGCGACTTTTCCCACTTTGCGAATCACCCTGTAAGGACCATAAAATCTAGTTTTCAACTTTTTAGCTATGCTATTCTTGAGCAATGATTGTCTATATGGTTGTAGCCTCAAGTAAACCATATCCCCTACCTTGAAGCTATGCTCTATTCAGTGCTGATCAACATACAATTTTTGTTGATTCTGGGCCTATTGTATATTCTATTTGAGCACTTTCAGGATGTCCTGACTATCCTACAATAAGTTTTTGGCTTTGGACACTCTACTATCCCCCAAAACTAAATCCATGAAGCTAGGTGCTTCATAACCATAGAGTGCCATGAAAGGAGTCATCTTGATGGACATATGATAAGTGGTGTTATAACAATACTCTCCCATATGCAACCATCTGATCCAAGCCTTTTGTTGTGCAGTTACATAGTTTCTCAAATATCCTTCCACCAATTTATTCATAATCTCTGTTTTCCCATCTGTTTGCGGATGATAACTAGTGCTAGGTGTAAGATCTGTACCACACAACCTAAACAACTCTTGCCAAAAAAAACTCATAAACTTACTATCTCGATTGCTGACAATGAATTTGGGCAGCCCATGTAACCTGAATATCTCTCTAAAGAAAAGATCTTCTACTTGTGCTATTGTGTAAGTGGACAGAATAGCAAAGAAGTGAGCAAACTTCGTCAAGCAGTCCACCACCACATAGATGCAATCCCGTCCCTACACTCGTGGTAAACCAGTGATGAAGTCCATTGAAATACTTTCCCATTTCCTATCAGGAATGGGCAAGGGTTGTAATAAACCTGCAGGAAATGTGTGCTCTCCCTTATTCTGTTGACAAACCACACACTCCCTGACATACCTCTGAACATCATCCTTGAGCCCTTTCCATGAAAATCGCTCTTGAATCTACCTATAGCTCTTGAAGACCCCCAGATGTCCAACTATTGGTGCATCATGAAATGCCTTCAGTATTGTCTCTCTCAAATGTGATGATGGAATCAAATAAACCCTATCCTGAACTCTGATCAATCCATCTATCACCTCATAGCGATCATCTTGTATGGTACCTGAAATCAATCTAGAAGCCCAAGAATCTCCAATATACTTTGCTATAATCTGATCTCTCTAATCTCCTAAAATCTCTACCAGAGCACATAAGTGAGGTCTCTGAGATAAGGCATCAGCCACCACATTTTTCTTACCTTTGAAAAATTCTATGTCAAAGTCATAAGCCTGCAATTTAGTCACCCATTTTTGTTGCCAGTCATTAAGATCACGCTGGCTCATGAAGTATTTAATACTATTGTGATCAGTCTTGATCAAAAAACGTCCACCTACCAAATATGATCAAAATTTGGCCAATGCATGCATTATGGCCAACATCTCCCGGTCATAGACAGAATAACTCTTCTCAACTCCCCGAAGCTTCCTACTCTTGAATGCAATGGGATGCTTCTCTTGCATCAATACTGCTCCAATCCCATCACCTGATGCATCATAATGTAGCTCAAAAGGCTTCATGAAATCCAATAGAGCTAGAACTGGACATGAAGACATTACCTGCTTGAAATGCTCAAAACACCTCTGTGCTGCCCCTGTCCACACGAAGGCTCCTTTCCTCATAATATATTTAGATTCCTTGGCATACAATGACTCTCTCTCTAGAATAGATAACACCTCCTCCAGATGATGTAAGTGCTCCTCCCAGGTCTTACTGAAGGCCAAGATATCATCAAAGAAGATCAAGACAAATCTCCTCAGCTGCTTCCTGAATACCTGGTTCATAGAACTCTGAAATGTAGTGGGTGCATTGGTTAGACCAAATGGCATAACCATGAACTCAAAATGGCCATAGTGACATCAGAAGGCTATTTTCTCAATTTCCTTTGCTCTCATCCTGATTTGATGGTATCTAGATCGCAAATCAATTTTGGTGAAGAAGCATGCCCCATGCAACTCATCAACCAGCTCATCGATCCTAGGAATGGGATACCTATTTTTAATTGTTTTCTTATTCAGCGCCCTGTAATCGATGCACATGCGCATCGTCCCATTCTTCTTCTTTACCAATACTACTGCTGAAGCAAAGGGGCTCTTACTGGGCCTGATACGCCTCATCTCCAACAAATCTTTAATTACCTTCTCTATCTCATCCTTGTGTTTCTTAGGATGATGATAGGGAGTAATCATAACTAGTTTGGCTCCCTCCTCGAGCTCAATAACATGTTCCATCCCTCTGTCAGGAAGAACCCCATGAGGAATATCACTAAATAATTTAGCGTGTCTATCAAGTATCTTCTAGATATCTGGTGGATGACTCTTTTCTTGTGTCTCTGGTGAAGTTGGCATAATGTAGCACTCTGTCGCCCACTCTATGTCATCATGATGAAAAAGTCTCTGCATTCTCCTCAAGGACACTACTTTCCAACCTCCATCTGAAAGTCCTCTAAGTACCACAGTTCTGCCCTCATGCTGAAATCTCATCTCCAATTTCACTAGGTTGAGTGTGAACTCAACTAGCGAAGCCATCCATGTCATGCCGAGGATGACATTGTAATCTCCCATGTCCACAACATAGAACTCATCCTCCAACTCGTAGCCATCTCCAAACCTGATGCGAAGATTAGATATCTTCTGAGTGCATAATAATTTATCACCGTTAGCCACCATGACTCTAAACCCATCATGCTCCTCTATCTGTAACCCTCTCCTGGCTACCAACTGTGCATCTATGAAGTTATGTGTAGCCTCGGTGTCAATAAGAGATATCACTTTCTGCCCCTGGATAGTACCCCTGACCTTAAATGTGATTGCCTTTTGGGCCCCTGTCAAGCGTTCCAATGATCTATCATCCTTAAAAATGCTGATCTCCTCTATAGTGTTACCCTCATCTGAATCAAAGTGTTGATCCTCCCCCTCTGACTCTGACTCTTTTTCTAAAAAATACTCCATTTGATTTGCCTTAGCCTTGAGAGAACATTTATGAGATAAGTCCCAAGGCTCTCTGCAATGGAAGCACAACTTCTTTTTTCGAAGTTCATTCAAGGTTTCATTTTCTAGTCCTTTTGATCCTTCTTTGGGTTTGCTATACTCTTTCGAAAATAGTTTTTTGTGTTTGTCCTTGTGGTAGGAAGAATTTGTTGAATGGTTTTTTCCTTTGTATACTGAAGGGGCTAAATCTCGTGCCTTTTTAGTTGCTTCAGCTAAGGTCAGTGGATCATGTCCCTTCACCCAACCTCATAATGGATTAGTAAGACCATCACAAAATAACACCACCAATCTCCTAGGAGAGATATTAGTAACAAGTATAGAAAAGCACTGAAACTCGGCAATGTAAGCATCCACCGAACCTGACTGTTTTGACTGTGCTAGTTCCTTCAAATGTAACTCGAGATCCCTAGTGTCAAATCTCTCAATCAATGTTTTAGTGAATTCCTCATAGGATGTAATCTGATTATGCCTCAAAGTCATCATGCCATGATGCCACCATTCATGTGCAATGAAATCCAAGTTCATAGCTGCATACTTTATAGCCTCCTCCTCAGGCATAAGATTTAGCTGCAAGTATGTATCTACTTTCTGCACCCAAGCTTGTGTAGTCATCTTCCCCGAAGCATCATAATAAGGTAAGGAAAGTTTTCCAACTCTCTTTCTCAACTCAAAGTTTTGATTCCTCCCTCCTGCTCTAGGCATGTGTCTCATCCTCAAGTCCATATAATCTCTGAGGGAAATATCTGCTTGAAACTCTAGTCCACTAGCCTCCCAGTCCCTCCTGAACTGATCCTGTAACTTGGTAATCTACAATTCATTTACTGGTTGAATCAGATCTCTAGGTGGGAACGTGGGTAGAAGAGGTCTCAAGCTCGCAGTCCGCACTGGGCGTGCAATGTGTCTAAAGCTATCAGCCTCATTCCCATTGTTGTCGTGCGTATTATTACCATTAATGTTATTCTTAGGACCATTGTTGTTGCCTTGGCCTCCATGGTTATTGTTTCCCCCATTGTTATTGTTTCCCTCATTGTTATTGTTTCTATTGTTGGCATCACCTGGATTAATATTGACACCCATCTGTCTAGCCATGAGCTGCAACATCATGTCCATTCGCCTATTCTGCTCTTGCTACATACGCTGCCCCTGCTCTAATGTATCCAGTAATTTTTTGAACATTACATCCCCCTGATCTGGACCAGCATTCCAGCCTCCGCCTAATCCAGTATTCCTATCATCTCGATCACCCATATTGTTGTCCTGATCAAAGAATATCTCCTCTGTGTCTGTATGGCTGGATTCAATTTCCCCCTGCACGAATGTACTAGACTATTTGCTTTGCAAGTTTGAAATCCTATTTTGTCTTTCTCTGGTATTGCAGAAATTATAAGGCCCCTGTCGCATGCTCAAACATAAATGCTTATCCTGAGTTTTTTTTAATTTTTGATTTTAGTGTTTTGACATTTCGTCAAACACTTTTCCCTCTATCCAACTGTTCCAAATTCCCTATAAGACCTCCACAAGATGGCATGACTTATAGCTCTGATACCACTATAATGGACACCCCTGGATATCCCAAAAAACTAAACCAATTTGTTGAAAGGAATTTTGTCAAACAGTTTGCATTCAACCTCTTATTTCTCCGTTTAATGTTTTAAACCCCTTATAACTTTGAAAATCAAATGTTTATTTGTTTGTTATGTTTTGTGCATGGAATTGGTATCATACAACATAAACAAGAAAGAAACTACAATAATATGCAAAGTGGAAATGAACTACTGCTAATAAAATGTTATTTTCAAAATTCATAAAACCAAATACATGGCAGATTTATCAACTCACTAATTACTTCAGCAGTATTGACATAATACTCCAGCCCATGCTTCTAAACTTGCTGCTACAGTGCTTTGTCCTTCAATCAGTCCAATACCTTCATAATATCATTCCCTCAAAGCGACATAAGCATCAGAAAAGTAGTGAAGAAGATATGAGCAAAATACCAAATCTGCCTGTAGCTGGAAATGCAACTAAATTGCCTGATAATGAAGCCAATAACAAAGAATTCCAAAGGCCAAACCCCAAGGGAATGACGTCTAGAATGTTAAAAGAGAGGATAGACGTCCTCAAATGCCAAGAATGGAGCTGCAACTCACACACCAATTTTTTCTCATATTCAACCTGTCTAATGAAGCAACAAATGCTTCCTTTTATTCTATTTCCAAGGGTCTGCTCAACTCATATGGGCAATGTGGGATAAAAGATGTGTAATATATAAAACATATATTAAAATACCCCTTATGTATCCCTTGGGTACAGATCCCTATAAAATAAATATTAAAGTAACACTTTAATATTTTACAATTAAATTAGATGTTACTTTAATAAAACTTCAGGCATTAAAATGTATTAGCAATTGGACTCTGAATAATGCGAGTGGTAGCTCATTAGAAAGCTCTCACCGAGGAGTATCAAATACAATCACCAAAATTGACCTACACTATGTAGTGCTGACTTACAAAAAAATAGTAAGTATGCTTGAATGAGTAAATCAACTTCGTTTTGGCCCAAACTAGAAATGACTAGGCCAAAACACTCCAAGATCCCATTAAACCCTTCGTTAGCCCTCGAGACCATGTAGAACAAGGCTAATGCACACACACTTGGTCAACTACTAAAATGGGGACATTAAAATTTCCCAAATCTCTTGTAATGACCCTTATGCATCCATCTTCTACTCACCCATCTCCACTACTGAATCTCCCATCTATCCATCTGCTGCCTTTGAAGAATTCATCCCTTCACCTCCTATCCCACCACCCAATACAATCCAATCCTATCAAGATCCTACCCAAGAGTATGTTGAAATCCCCCAAGCATAAACAAAGATATCATCATACACTGTCTTCCATCCATAGTGTAGTCACCATCCCCTCCATCTCCAAAACCTCAGGCCATACCTCCTCTACTGCAGGATATCTTTTCATCCCATCAGCTAAATCAAGATCCTATCCTACCATCTCCTCCACTCCATGCTTCCATCTTACCACCTATCCAAGCTATTCCATGATCTATAATCTACCCTCTTGGTTCACTTACATTCATCCATGGTGGCCCCCTCTAAGTAGAAGAATTAAGAATAGTAACTCTCCATTGCAGTACATCTAATAAAGCACTTCTACCATTTTCTATAAGCAAAAAGTTTCCTTTGCTCATTCAAATTCTCAATTAATGGCATTATCAAGGTCAAGGTTTAGGACCACAAGAGCAAGGAATCAGAAAGCCTATTATTGCACAAAAGAATCCAAGATTTCATGGTCTTGGATATGTATCCAAAGGCTCACCATCTAAAAGTGTTGGTACACGCCATCCCCAAACCAAGCCTATCTCCAAGCCCACCATGCTAGCCTTCCACCACTCCTTTAAGAAATCTTATGTCATCCCCCCTCCACCATATTTGCAACCCAAAACAACCTACCATATCCCCCCTTCATCTGCTAAATCTATTTTGGATCCCTATGTCCCAAAATCTACCATCCTCCATCCTCCTATCAGCAATCATAAAAATCCTATTCCCTCCATTCCTATGCAAGATCAACAAAGGCACGTATCAGGGCACATCATCCATCATCATCCCCCTACACGCTCTTCCATATCCTCTCCATCTCACAAAGCTTCTCCTAACCATCTTCCCAAAGCTTACCACAACAATGTGAATGCCAACTTCAAAATGCATAAAGCTAAAAATCAACATCCTAGGCAGTCATATGTCTATTCTAAAAGACATACTCCAAAAAGGAAAAATCCAATCGAAGAATGTAAAACAATGCAAAAGCCTATGAAAAGAAAATCCAAAACCATGTGGATCCCAAAGAAAAAAGTTGAAACCCAATGCATACTGGCATCCACCATTGCTATTCCCCCATCCAATGACTCATGTCCCCCATCTCCTAACTCCATGTTGGGTGCCTATATCTCCAAGTGCGCTTCCACAAATCCTCCATCAAGCCCGCATCTACCATCTACCCCCCATATGCTCTTTTCACACCCATCCCAACATGTGCCAATTTTGATCTTGCAAGCATCCCCATCTTATGCTCCTTTCCAGCCTTTTCATCCCTCCATCTCCTACCATCAATCCCATCTAAGCTGATCTATTTCATAAATCACACATGTGGTGTACGACCAACTAGCAACAAAATTGGACATTCCAATAGCCAATGAAAAATCCCAAAAAAGCCAAAAAATAGCTAAAGAAAGCCAAAATCATTCTAGCTAAGTCCAAAGTCAAAAAAGTCAAAAAGAAAAAAAGAAAAAGAAAAATAAACCATCCATTGGTGAAAACTTGGCAATTTAAGCACCTTGGACAAGTACCATGATGAAAACTTGGCAAACAAGTGTCATGCATAATCCAACCATCCCCAACTTAGCCTATCATCCTCATGCTTTTGGTCACATCTTGCCATCTAGCTCCATCTTCCAATTTATCCACCTATCTTTCATCCTCTAGCTTTTATCTATCACTATCCACTTATCTTCTGCAACCTCACCCCATCATCCCAGCTATCATCCATCTCCCTAGCACCTTCATCTTTTCCATCCTAGCTTCAATCCTATCACATCCATCATAAGACCTCCTTCTGCATGTCATCTTCTAACTGGGGGAACTATATTCTTTGGAGATCTTGTCTTGTCCATCCTCCCTTGTCATTGGTATCTCTCTCTAGGCTATCCTCATGCAAATCCAATGTCATCCTCTCATTAGCCATTCACTCTAGCACCATCTATCAGCTCAGCTACCACCAACCTTAGCATTGTCCCCATCCTTGGTCGCACATCTATCATCATCATTGGATGCATCCATGCCAAATCCACATCTTCCGCTCTCACCTCATCCTTAGCTTCTACATCATGCACCACCTTGACCCATCCTGCTATCTTATCATCTGTAGCTCCTATACAGCTTGTAAATAATCTTGTATCCAACACTTGTATCATACCTTGTATCATAGTTTGTATATCCAATCTTGTCCAAAACAACTTGTACATTTGTAACATATCTTGGTCTGTCAGCTTGTACATCCTCTTTAGCTTAGTACCATTGTATCTATCCAGCTTTCATGTCAGTTAATCCTTGATCAACATCTTGCACACATCACACAACCCTTGGTTAGCTATTCCAGTGCATCCTTTAGCTAGATCTCTTGTCACAAAAGTGTTATCCTTCTTAGTTCAGCTTGCCAGATGCATCACTCATCCAAATCCACTAGCTCAGGTGCTCTCCGATAGATCCTTGCAGGATATAGCTTTCCTCATGTCTGATCTTGGTCCATTAGTACCTTGTCCTACCCATCTCATTGGCAAACGGTTCTCTTTTAGATTTTTTTTTTTCTTTTGATTTGTAATCTTCCCTTTTGGGTCTTGAAGTATCTTTTCCAAGCAATCTTTTTGTTCACTCCTCAAGGTTGCCATGATCTTCTATATCATTGTATG
The DNA here is from genome assembly GCA_028749045.1 of Cupressus sempervirens. Lineage (NCBI taxonomy): Eukaryota > Viridiplantae > Streptophyta > Pinopsida > Cupressales > Cupressaceae > Cupressus > Cupressus sempervirens. Next base: position 748,566,985 of record CM053784.1, read on the forward strand.
CTGCCAATGGGGCACTTTGAGCATACGGTTTTGATCAAGTCTTTCATTTGTTTCTTTTTTGCTTGTGGGTTACCAAGTGTCAATTCGATGCTATTTCCTCCGAGTTTCATGTGTGATGCTAGAGCAATCCTTGTGTGTTTGTTTCAAGTCAATCCATTAGTCCTCTAGATGGTTGGTGACACGGCCTTGATGTTCTTGGTAACCTTGGAAATTAACCAACAGTCCTATAGCAAATCTAGTGCTCAACTACATGGTGGTACTTCTCTTTGAAGTATCCCCCTACTCAAAAAGCTTCAATGGAATCCCTTCATCTCTATTATCCCCCATCCATATCCAGCATCTGTCTCTCCTACCCCAGCTTATGCATTAGTATCTCTTTGAATCAATCTTCACTTTTAGCTTTAGGGATCCACAATCCTAGTCTTAGGGATCCACCAATCCAATCAATCCACCAAGCCTCATCTTTTGAAATCCACAATCCTAGTCCTAGGGATCTCCGAAACCCATCTTTTGCCAATCTGACTCTTTGAAATCCTGTTGCATCAGCTTTATAATCCCCTTATCCTTCTCCCTATCATGGATTCCTTTTTATAGCACTCCGCTCCTTCATCCTCCACCTTCCCTAAAGTCTTAAGCTTGCTTCCTCTTTAGCATCTGATTCTCCTTTATCATTCTCCCATAGTGAGAGTTTGAGCTAATTCAACCCCTTCTCTTTGCCAATCTGAGTCTCCTTGCTTATCTTGGATTTTTGTATTTTTCAAGAAGCTGTCGAGCCTCATTTTCTCTCCCCACCGCCTTCTTGAGGGGGCATCTCATAGTCTAGTCTCTCCTTCTTATTCGAGACTGAGGCAACTGTGTTGCTCCATAAATTCATCTCCATGTCATTTATATCTGAACTTCTTTGAAATAGTGTTGTTTCAACACTATGTCAAACAGGGGCAAAATGTAGACACCTAAATCCTTTAGAAAATAAAGTATTTTTATTTTTTGAAAAAGTTCCTGATGACATCATCATTTATTAATCAATTATTTATTTAATTAATTAATTTATTTTTATGCCATTAAATCCCTTTATCTTAATTAAAAATATTTAATTAAGGAATCCCTCCCAAAAATGTTTAAATCTTATTTAAACATTATTTCTTTATTAATTAATTAATTGACCAAAAATACCAAAATAAATAATTTATTTATTTTTTGTCCAAAACTTGGCCAATTTCCTTAAGACCACTAACCTCTTCCAAAATCTTCTAATCCTTCTTTAATTTTGATTAAAGGCTAATCCCATCATTTCCTACCCTTAATCCCAACTCAAAATATTTAATTAAGATTAAATATTAATCCTCATGTTTATTAAAAATATTTTAATAAATATCTCCTCAACCCAAACCCTCAAAATAAATAAAAATTTATTTATTTCTTAAAAACCTTATTTATCCTCATCCTAGGAAGTTCTAGACTCTTCTAGAAAGTCTTCATCCTCATCCAAAGCCTAGACTCTTCTAGAAGATGTCAATCCTTATCTTTGACCCTAATCCTAATCTCCCCCCCCTCCTAACCTTGTCACATTCCCTAAACATGGGTTAAGACTTGCTAACCCAAGCCAAAGCCAACAAATATCTCCTCCTTCACCCACCCTCATTAAATGCCATCCACTTGCCCATCTCTAACAAGCCTAATCTAATCTTAGCCCAAGCCTAATCCAAGCCTTAATCATTTGCACATTCCTAAGTCAAGCTTAAGACTTTCTTAATCCAACCCAAGTCAAAATATCTTAACTCTCTCACAAATATCCCAATCATAAAACTTTATGAAGCCCACAAAGCCATAAATGACTCTTACAAGCCCATTCATTGCTCTTACAAGCCATTATGAGGGTATTTATGAGCTTTGAGCCTCCTTTGTTGACCCCTCAACTCCTTTTGCTCTAACCAATGACCCTGTGACATGTGTCACTCCCTAATTGGCTGTAAGGAAGCACAATCTATGTGCTCTCGTCTCATTCAATCTAAAACTTCCATAAGCTTTCTCCCATCCTTGCATCCTAGCCCTTGATCCCTCAAGCCCTTTGCCTATTTAAGGAATCCTCTCCCAAGCCATTTCAACACAATCACCCATAGTAACAAAGTAATGCCATTTTGATCATGAAGTAAAGCCATAATGCCATTTTTCAGAAGCCATTTTACATCAAATCCATTCACCCAAGCCAAAATCCATCAAGAACACCATTGAAGCCTTTGGAGAATCGAGCATACATCCTATCTAATTAGACAAAGCTACTCATCAAGTGATCATCTTCATTGAGAGAGCCTATCCGTGGCTCATATTCTCATTTGAGGACTTCACTTTGTCTCTCATGAAGTTATGTTAAATTAGTATGCAAATGCTTTTTGATTATTTTAATTTAGTGTTTCTAACATACTAAAGTAGCATATACACCCTCTGTCTTTATCTCTACCTTCACCTCTATCCTCCTCTTCCTTTCTATATATTTATATATTCCATCTCTATACATCCCTCTTTAATATTCCATCTATATATATCACTCTTCCATCTCCATATAATGTTCTTCCATCTCTATATGTTGAATTTTTAGATATTCTAACTTGATGGATTTTTATTTCAAGGATCTTATTTTGTTCATGTTTTAATCTTTGTAAAGATAAATCTTGAACCCAAGTGCGTATTCTAATTTAATGACCTTTTAACTCAAAGATCTTATTTTGTTCACATTTTAATCTTTGTAATTAAATATATCACTTATTTTTAATCTTTATAGTTGAATGTATCACATTTCTCCATTGATGTTTTTTTGTAAATGATTCAATTGCTAGTTAAAAAAAACATAAAAAATGAAACTCCTTCTAAACTTAATAGACTTCTAAACTTCATGCAAGGAAGCCAAAAGATCATAACATTTAGTACTAGCTTTTTAAACTAAACCATTTCAAATTGTTTTGAGACATTTTCATAGTGTACTGTAATATCCCATGTTTCCACACAAGACATTATTTCAATCATAACATCGACTTAAATATTATAACACTTACTTCATACATCACACATTAAAGAGGATAAACTATTCATGATATTCAAAGTATTGGTAACTCGCTTCTATCTTCGATTATGACACTCACTCTTCCAAGAATTTTGTAAAATCCAAATGATTTTATGACTAGCTCATATATATATATATCATCCTTCTCGAGGCACCTATTTTATTTAAATCCTAACCTACAAAGAAAACCATAGGATTTGAATTAAAATAGGTGCCTTGAGAAGGATGACTCTTGGCAAGATAGTAGTAGTTGTCGTGCACCATGGAAGATATTTTTTAAGAAATCTAGATGGTTATGGTTAGGAGAAAGTTATTTCTTTATTATTAAAGTTAGGGTTAGGGTTAGAGTTAGGGTTAGCATTATGATTAAAATTAGGATTAGGAATAGGGTTAGGATTAGAGTTAGGGTTAGGGTTAGCGGTAGGTTTAGGATTACAATTAGAGTTAGAGTTAGAATTAGAATTAGGGTTAGGATTAGGGTTAGAATCAGAGTTAGAGTAAGAGTTAGGGTTAGGGTCAGGATTAGAGTTAGAATTAGAGATAAAGTTAGAGTGGGAGTTAAAGTTAGGGTTTGAGTTAGAGTTAAAGTTAGGGTTAGAATTAGGGTTAGAGTTACAGATAGAATTAGGGTTACAATTAGGGTTATGGTTAGAATTAGGGTTAGGGTTAAAATTAGAATTGGAGTTAGAGTTAGGGTTTGAGTTAGAGTTAGAAATAGGGTTAGAGTTAGAGTTAGAATTTGAGTTAGAGTTAGAGTTAGAGTTAGAATCAAAGCTAGCATTAGGGTTAGAGTTAGAGTTAGAGTTAGAGTTAGAGTTAGAGTTAGAGTTAGAGTGAGAATTAAGGTTAGAATTAGGGTTAAGGTTAGAGTTAGGATTAGATTTAGATTTAGAGTTAGAGTTAGGGTTAGGGTAAGGATTGGGGTTAGGGTTAGGGTTAGGATTAGAGTTAGGGTTTGAGTTAGGGTTAGAGTTAGAGCTAGAGTTAGGGTTAGAATTAGGCTTACTGTTAGATTTAGAATTAGAGTTAGGGTCAGAGTTGGAGTTAGAATTAGGGTTAGGGTTAGAGTTAGGGTTAGTATTAGGGTTATAGTTAAAGTTTGGGTTAGCATTAGGGCTAGAGTTACAATTGGAGTTAGAGTTAGAGCTACAATAAGAGTTAGAGTTAGAGTTAGAGTTAGTGTTAGAGTTAGCATTGGAGTAAGAGTTAGAGTTTGGATTAGGATTAGAGTTATAATTAGACTTAGAGTTAGGGTTAGAGGTAGAGTTAGGGTTAGGATTGGACTTATAATTAGAGTTAGAGTTAGGGTTAGAGTTAGAGATAGAGTTAGAGTTAGAGTTAGAGTTAGAATTCTAGAGTTAGAGTTAGAGTTAGAGTTAGAGTTAGATTTAAGATTATATAGGGTTAGGGTTAGGGTTAGAGTTAGGGTTAGGGTTAGGGTTATAATTAAAGTTAGAGTTGGAGTTAGAGTTAGAGTTAGAGTTAGGGTTGGCGTTAGGGTTAGGGTTAGGGTTAGAGATAGAGTTAGGGTTAGAGTTAGAGTTAGGGTTAGGGTTAGGGTTAGAATTAGAGATAGAGTTAGAGTTAGAGTTAGAGTTAGGGTTAGGGTTAAGGTTAGGGTTAGGGTTAGGGTTAGAGTTAGAGTTAGGGTTAGGGTTAGGGTTAGAATTAGGATTAGAGTTAGGGATAGAATTAGGGTTATGGTTAGAATTAGGATTATGGTTAGGGTTAGAATTAGAGTTAGAGTTAAAGTTAAGGTTTGAGTTAGATTTAGAGATAGGGTTAGAGCTAGAGTTAGAATTAGAGTTAGAGTTAGGATTAGAATCAGTTCTAGCATCAGGGTTAAAATTAGAGCTAGGGTTAGAGTTAGAGTTAGAGTTAGAGTTAGATTTAGGGTGAGAGTTAAGCTCATAATTAGGGTTAGGGTTAGGATTAGTTTTAGAGTTAGAGTTAGGGTTAGGGTTAGGGTTGGAATTATGGTTAGAGAGTTAGGGTTAGGGTTGTGATTATGGTTAGAGTTAGAGTGAGGGTCGGGGTTAGGTTAGGGTCAGGGTCAGGGTTAGAATTAAGCATAGAGTTAGGATTAGGGGTAGGGTACATATAAGAGTAAGAGTTAGGGGTAGGGTTAGAAGTAGGGTTAGAGTTAGGGTTAGAGTTAGAGTTAGAGTTAGAATTAGAGTTAGAGTTAGGGTTAGAATTAAAGTTAGGGTTATAGTAAGAATTAGCGTTAGGGTTAGAATCAAGGTTAGGTTTAGAGATAGGGTTAGCATTAGGGCTATAGTTAAAATTTGGGTTAGAGTTAGAATTAGAGTTAGGATTAGGTTTAGAGTTAGGGTTAGCATTAGGGTTAGCATTAGGGTTAGGGTTAGGGTTAGAGTTAGAGTTAGAGTTAGAGTTAGAGTTAGTGTTAGATTTAGGGTTAGGATTAGAGTTAGAGTTAGAGTTAGAGTTAGGGTTAGCGTTAGGATTAGAGTTATAATTTGAGTTAGAGTTAGGGTTAGAGTTAGAGTTAGAGTTAGAGTTAGAATTAGAATTAGAATTAGAGTTAGAGTTAGGGTTAGGATTAGGGTTAGGGTTAGAGTTAGAGTTAGAGTTAGGGTTAGGATTAAGGTTAAGATTAGAATTGGGATTAGAGTTAGGGTTATATATAGAATTTGAGTAAGAGCTAGGGTTAGAGTTAGGGTTAGGGTCAGGGTTAAAGTAAGGGCTAGGGTTAGTGTTAGAGTTAGGGTTAGGGTTAGAGTTAGAGTTAGGGTTAGATTTAGAGTTAGAGTTAGAGTTAGAGTTAGAGTTAGATTTTGGGTTAGGATTAGGGTTAGAATTAGAGATAGAGTTAGAGTTAGAGTTAGAGAAAGAGATGGAGAAAGAGTTATAGGGTGAGAATTATGGATAGGGTTTAATTTAAGGTTAGAGTTAGAGTTAGGATTAGAATTAGTGTTATGATTAGGGTTTGAATTTGAGGTAGAGTTAGAATTAGGGTTCGAGTTCAAGTTAGACTTAGGGTTAGGGTTAGAGTAAGTGTGAGATTTAGAGTCTGAGTTAGAGTTAAAGTTAGGGTTAGAGTTAGGGTTAGAGTTAGAGTTAGGGTTAAGCTTAGAATTAGGGTTAGGGTTAGAATTAGGATTAGTGTTAGGGTTATATAGGATTATCTCTAATCTCTCTCTCTCTCTCTCTATACTAAAAATATCTCTCTATAAAAAACATAGAGAGATGAACATAATAGATGAAAACATCTCTCTCTTTCTCTCTCTATACTGAAAACATCTCTCTACAAAAAACATAATATGAACCCCCTCTTGTCTCTAGATATACCCCCTAATCTTTGTGTATGCGTGTGTGTGTGTGTATTACCCCTATTAAAAAATTAATATTATTTCTATTTAGTAGTGGATATAGGGTTAAGGTAAGGTATATAATTCACTAAATGCTTAGTACAATCACATATAGAGTTAGGATCCAAGGTTTACAATTTCATTTATATGACACTTAGTGTTATGGTTAGGGTTGATAATTGGTTAAATGTTACACTAAAACAAGGGACAAGGGAAGTATGAGATTTAGGTGTAGTGTTGGAGTACTTGGAATAGAATTATGGTCAAAATTGGGATATAGGTTTTAAAAATGACTCTAATAGTGGAATATTTTAAATTGTATCTTGTTCATGAAAGGGGAATTATAAGTCCCAATGCAACTATTTAGATGATTTAAAAAGTGTGAAAAAATAGATAAGAATCAATTTTATGGAAAATATTTCTCCATGATGATGTAAGAACATTATATATTGTTGAATTTTTAATAATGCTAATGTAAGTTTTATTGCAATGATTAAGAATTATAATCAATAAACATGCCTATCATGAAAGACATCTATGTAGACTTATGATTTTCTTTCTTAATTAACAATTTTAGTAGCCACATCCATTGAAGAAATCTTTTATAAAAATAAATTAATTTTTTCTTGTTCTTTTCTTGATGAAAGTTACATAGAACAATGGCAAAACACAACTCCTAATACAAGTAATTAGAAGAAGTAAAAGTATGAAACCAACGACAAGAATGAACTATATACATAACATTTATCTGTAATGGTGTAAATACATGCTACATTCTTCAATGATTAGGATTGTATTGTGGCCTTTATTTGAACAATGATTGTGAAAGACTTCTTTCCTCATTGAGGGAAACCCATCCACTTTTGTGTATGTGTCACGCATGAATTTTTTTGCATCTTTCATCTGCATTACTTCCATGACCTCAACATAGTCAATTGACAATAGTGCATTCTCCACAACTTTAATTATATTTGTGTGTGACTCTTTAATTATTTGTTAGCATTTATCAAAATTTTTATCCAAGAAATTATTTGATGCCACTAAAGTAGTTAGGCTAGTATCAATAATGTTTGATTCTTCGTTCAAGGCATCCATAACTCAAATATTAACCTACAAACTTATAAACAAACATCAAGATATAGAAATAATTAAAATAAAAAAGTATTAGAAATTTACATAAATTATTTCAAATGAATAATGTTCAAAATAAGATAAATAAAAATCAAAACTATTTTGAATGAAACATTTAGATTGTAATGTTTGAAATATAGTGGCATTTCCTTCAAGTTTTCAAACATTACAAACAAAAACATTATATAGATTTTTTTCAATGAAAAATTCTTAAATAAAACACATGTATAATCTAGTTAAATAATGACAAAATAAAAACTAAATATATAATTTTTCTATTTTAAATAAATTATTAACTTAAAAAATATATAAATTTCATTGATATTGTGACATTGCCATCCACATTACTGATAACATTTAAAATTATGAAACATGAAAATTCTAAAACATGCAAATGTAAAACTACTATGAAACATACAAATCTAAAAAATGCAAATCAAAACCATTTTGAAAAATGCAAATCTAAAACTAATATGAAACATGAAATCTAAAACTAATTTGAAACATATACATTAAAAACATGAAAATGAAAAGTATGATCAAATAGATTTTGAATGCAATTCTAAATCTAAATCAAACATGCGAAGCTAAACTATTATATGCAAATCTAAACAACTTTGAATGCAATTCAAAATCTAAATGAAACTAATTGAAATTGGAATCTAAATCAAAGTAGAATACTATAACTAATTTTAAAACTAAGTCTACATCTAAATCTAAATATTGTATACACAAAATACCTAACTTGTCCGGAGCATGCATAAACAAGCAAATGTTAGTTGTAACATGTACATATGAAAGATTAGAAACAAGTTAGAATATAACTAAAATAAGCTTGAGTTTAACAACTTATGCAACCACAAATTAAAGTCCTCATGAAACCTCAAAGAAACTCAACAAGGGCACCCATAAGAGGCCTTGTTGGTGTGGCTTAGATTGGAGGGATGTGGGTGTGCTCTCCCCAAACACAACTATTGAATCCCTTGATTGATAAATGATATGCACAATGCAATAAGTGAATCTAGACTAAATGAAGGTGAATTACCTTCAAGCAATGGATATGAGTAAGCCACCCTCAAAGGATTCCATGAATGTGAATGTGAATGTGAATGGAATGCAATGAAGAAAGAAACCTAGCAATATCATACTACCATGAAACTAATTCAAAAATTTAGAAATTTAAACAATGTAAACAACTACCAAAGGTTAACTCTTAGCATAAAATCTATAGAAAATTCAAAAGCTAAACTAACATGATAACAATGCAAATGAGGGAGATGGAGAAATGCTTGAGACAAGGGCTCTATTTATAGGTTTGAGAGAGGTGGGAGGTGGAATCTATGTGGCATCCACATAAGTGCCACAAGGGAGATACATGGGTTAAAAGACAAAGCCATGCAAAAGTCAAAACTATCCTTTATGATTGAAAGGATTAAGGTTTGCTCACACATGTGTGAGCAACCTTGGGGGAAGAAGTGGGGGGACAAAGGTGTAAGAGGTGTAAATGAAGTCAAAGCTTTATTGGATCATGAGCTTCTCACATATGTGTGAGCAAACACTAGGAGCTAAAAGGTGATTAGAAAGGTGTTTAGGATAATAAAGTGGGATTAAGTAGTGGGTAGGCATAGAAGGATGAGAGTGATGGATGTCGACTAGGTTTTAGGATGGGATTAGGATTAAATTAAATAAGTTTAACTTAATCAGAGCATTAAAGAATTTAATAGAATGGAGGGAATTAAATAAATTAGAATTTATTTAAAATGAGATTTATGGAGCACTATATATTAAATAAATTTAATACATTAGAGGGGATGCATTTAAATTAAATTTAAATACATTAGGGAAATGAACCTATTTAATTAAATAAGTAGAAGAATATGGAAAAATATAATTAATTAATTATAATGTCAAAGGAAATATTAAATAAATTAATATAGTGTTTCGAACTATTTTAAACGTCTACATTTTTCCCTTCTTTGATGTGATGTCAGGATGACATTATATCAAAGAAAGAAAATATAGGTTGCCCTAGAAAGGATAGGAGTCCTAGGAGTTGTGTCGAAGAAATGACAAGGGAGGAGGGTGCCCCCTAACAAAAATAGCACAAACAATAAATTTTGGGTCATTTTTGCGAAAAGGTCTTTAGAAGAAAAGAAAGGGTAGGAAAAAGGCATAGATGAATATTTTGCATGACTTGGGGATAAACAAGAGTCAACATGGCCAAGGAAAGGATAAAGGCTCAAAAATGGACCTTGGAAGGCTTATATAACCCTCCAAAGGGCTCAAGGAAGAGTCATTTGCACACCTAGAGAGTAGAGAACCAGAGCAAAAGATGGAAACCATCAAGAGATTATAGCTTGGAGAGTGCGTTCAGGAGCACTAGAGATCAGCCAAAATGGGCCCATCGGTAAGTCAACTATCCCTGCTTGTCAAAATTTTATCATGCACTTAATTTTAGCATTTATGGCACATTAAATGGGGTCAAAACTTGGTCAGGGTGGAGACAATAGTTCTTTGCTCTGTCGTCTTCATAGACAACAAACTAGGGTTTAGGTGCTCTATGGAGATGGAAGAATGTGTTCTATCATCTTCCCAGATGCCAAAGTGGGAAAAGGGGGACCAGAGTCAGGTCAGAGATGATGATCTCTATGTCATCATCTCTGTAGATGATATTCTTGCTAGCCACTAGCGGGAAACCAACATTTGCACAATCGTCAGAGATGCCAGATTGGCATCTTCATAGTTTGTCATCTCCACCAATCCACATCTATGTGGATCGGCATCTGCACAGATGGATGTCTATTTTGATTGACATCTTCACTGATTGGGATGAATTGACATAATTAGGGGATGAGGATGACCGAGGGTGAACAATAGGATGCCCCATGTAGAGCTCGAGATAGGAAAAAAGAGCATAAGATGGATGATATATTAACCATTGCATGTCTATACTGCAAATGGCGATGGTGATGTTTCATTCATGGGAGCATTACTTGGTGATGATGGTTTTATTGGACACACTGATTGATGTAGAGTGGGGTTACATGAGACTTTGTGGCTTGGAGCATGTTCATGAGTGGCTCGAATAGAGAGCACACTCAACACAGCTGTCAACACTTATAGAGTAGTGGCACACACTAACTTTGAGTTTGCATCTACATACTGGAGAGTTAATAGTCACCTTACTAGATGTGTGGTAGATTCTTCAAGTGCCGATCCGTGGGAGGTATCTAGAGTATGTTCTAGAGAGTGTAGATCCTTTCCTATGAAAGTGCTTCGAGCACCGACGGTAGCGACTACCAACCCAGAGATCATGGTCGGGATGGAGAGAGGCACTAGAGCAAGGGTTTCCATGACTTCACCTTTATCTAGCATCACTTATATGGAGAATGGTGCTAGACCATGCTGGGCATGGGTTCTCAATTGGCTAGACACAAGTGCTAAGCACTCTACTATAGGATGATGGCATAGTTTTCTGGTGGGGTTAGATTATGTTTCCTAAGTTGTATCATGGCCTACACATGTGCGCTTACAAGACACAACAAACTATAGGTCTAGGATTAACATTGCTAAAGGTGTGGTCATGGGGGCACATAGGCATGACATGCCACATTACGAGGTATGAGACTTGGTAGCTTGAAGAACCATTTGCATGCCAATATAGGCCACCTATCCAATACACCTTGACCAAGTTAGTTGAATTTTGGAGATGTGTGGATGAGATTATCATATTTGACTAGGCCCCTTATGATGGCATAGAGTGGTGGGGGGTGACCTTAGTCACAAAAGAGAGGATGACAATGAGGATCAGCACTACCTCCAGTACACATAGACAGACTATTGGCTCATCAGTTGGATAGTGCATGTGGTTATGAGATATATGCCCTCTAGGGTGTGGTGACAGTTTGGGCGGGTGTAGGATGCTATGCCAGATAGATTTTTATATCCAATAGTATCTTTTGAGTATGCAAATTATAGGGTTTCAGGACCACATTGAGATTAGCTTGGATCTCATGGTGGGGGATGCAACTGGTGCCTTAGGTGCATGGACAGGACCAAGGAGATGCAAGGATGACACTTACACATACACAGTGGTGGGTGGCCCATCAGCTGGTATGACTCATAGTACCAGGAGCACCACTAATGATGGAGCAGGCTTAGGGTGAAGGGGATGGAGCAAGGGATGGGAGATAGGTAGTGGTGGTGCCACCACCAGGGCATGGGGCACAACAAGGTCCTTGAGGGCTCAAAGTCTACCAGAGGAGGGTACTAGCACCAGTAGGGCCACCACAGGGGCCATAGGTATAGGGGCCACCTCAGCCAGAGAATGTAGATACAATCAGGGTTGAGCATGATAACCTCTGGATAGAGGTTGGTCATATGTAGGGTGAGGCACAGGTGGAGTGGGCGAGGGAAGATAGTGCCCAATAGGCCTTGACAACATTATAGGATGAGCTACAGGTGCAACGAGTGAGGGCAGATAGTGCCTAGGAGGCCTTGGCAACACTGCAGGCTAGGATAGATGTAGGGGAGTTCAACAATTTTACTATGCATGCTAGGACAGATGAGCTAGCTGATCTAGACACTTTGTAGTAGGAGGTGGCCACTCTACAAGCAGAGAGGGAGATGTACCAGAGATAGGTGGATGAGTATTGTAGATAGCGTGATATGGCCCAATAGATGGTATAGCCTAGGGTGCTATGGCTATGATGAAGGAGGCTATGATGACACACCAACATGAGGCATGGGCCATGCAAGAGGTAGCCTACTATAGGTCCTTTTATCATGATGTCGTGCCTACAGATCATCGGCAATTAGATTTTTGAGAGGCATCTAGTTCATGGACCACAGGGGGCCGTGAGAGGTCAGAGCAGTTAGTTAGGTGGGGTAGGCCTCCATGAGAAGGGGGGATAGGAGGGGCTAGGCCCTCACAGCCATCTTCATGATTTACAATGAGTAGTTTTGACATAGTGATGTAGATGCAACAAGTTTTTGATGATGCATTATGTACGATATACTACATGATTCTTTTGTATATGGACTGCACATAGACACTTATTCTTTGATATATATATATATATCACATGATTCTATGAGTTGATATGGATATGGACGGTTATCACTTATGCATGTGATTTTTGTGATGTTGGTACTGACATTGTGATGTAGGATGTGTGTGATGTTATGATTTCTATGATGCCTATATGATGACTAATGTGTAGGTTCTAGGGCGATATATGAGATGTATGCATTTTTTTATTTGTAGATGTATGGATTTACAATATGCTTTATGAGATGTGTCATGATGTATATGTTACTACATGTGATGGGAAAATAGATAGATTAATGTAATGAACAATGGAATCTAATAATGAATGAAATGTCTAATGCAATGAATGTACTTAATATGAAAATGAATGTATCTTAAATGAAAAATGTCAGTAAAAGGACCTTAATTATGAATACAAAGTGAAATGATGCCAATTTAAAGTGGAAATATGAGATATGCAAATGTAATATGAATGAAACTAATGAATGGACATGTGTCAAAATTTTTACATGTAGGAATCAAGTAGCTTAGCATAGGAGGGGGGGGTGGGGGGGTGGGGTGGGGGGGTGGGGTGGGGGTCAATAAACAAAAACATTGTCTCAAGCAGGGTGTAATGAAATCCTAGCTACATGAATCCTACCTACATGATACCGAAGGATTTAGTTGGGTTTATATGGGAGAGCACACCCTAGTTTGATTTTGCCAAAGGATTTATGCACCATATGCTATAGAAGTATAGATGACAAAGTTCCTTTGCATGGACTAGACTCTCAACAAAATAGATACTTTAGGATGATGGATGTAGTTTGCATAGTCATGATGGAACAAATGTCATATACGTTAGAGAGGTCTAGGCACACCAAAGTCTTTTTAGGGATCTTTGGTGGAACATGTGCTAACTCATTGCCCCCAATGAGCAATGCATAACCATAACTCAAAACTAACATACATGTATTAAAGTATCAAAAATAAATCATACCACAAATGACATGTGTAGTCAATTAGAGCCATTTAGGTGATACCATAATATGGAAGATCAAGGCACACCATAAAAGGCTATGACTAACACACAAAATGAAATCAACCAAAATAGACTGCATGACCAAGTAGTCATTCAGTCCACAGTTCTTGCCAAGAATGTTAGGTCTCAAAAGTGAAGGTTATTGTACCATGTGTAGGAACAATTCATCTTATGTGTTTGTTTGATGTTTTTTACAAATGTTTGTTGGCAAGGGCTGTGAAAAGAACAATTTTCTCAAATCGTTAAGTTTCAATGGTGATTTTGTTTAGGTTATGTTGTAGTCACTACTTGTGGGAAAAATCTCAGTGCAATGGGATTTGGACAAACACTCGATGGGAAAAATGCCTCACAAACTAGAGGTCTTTGAAAAGATGGAAGTGAAGTGATGCCTTGCAAACAAGAGGTCTTTTATTGAATGCATGAAAAATGTGAGTCAGATGGGACTTCTGAACAAGGATGGGATGAAATGGGGGAATGGAGTGAAGTGAGATGAGCCATATAGATAATGGACCAAAGTAATTTTTTTAGGAACTTTTTCTGCTTTTAAGTCTTTTCTTCAGGAACATTTTACGAATGTTTTTGGAGTTTTTTGATTTTTTCGTATTTTTGTGGAACTATTACAATACTATTCAGGGACTAAAAGACTCAAGCATAGAACCACTTGAGGTGTTGGATATTTACAAGTTCAAGGAGTGAATCTCCCTCTAAAGTGGCAATTTGATATGCCCCAAAACCATATTTGGCTGTAATGATAAACTAACCAAACCAATTAGGTTCAAATTTTCCTTTATTTTCATGGTTCGAGAGGTTCCTCATGTTATGCTACAAAACTAAGTCACCCACCTAAAATTCCTAAGGTTTGAATTTCTTGTGAAACTAAAGCTGAAGGTGATTTTGATACACATAGAGGTGGTTCAAGGCATTGAGGCATCTCTCATTGAGGAGTTGTAGCTCTTGCAAGTAGCAACTTGGTATTTTTCTTCGGACATCAGAATCTTGAGAGAGATTTTGAGGGAAGGGAGATCAATTTCAATGGGTAAGACAACTTTAGAACCATAAACAAGGGAAAATGGGGTGGCTCCTATTGGGGTACAAATGGAGGTGTAGCAGGCCCAAAGGATAGGAGTGATTTGGAGGTGCCAATCATGGCCAACTGCATCAACTATTTTCTTTAGGATTTTAAAAATAGTTTTATTGGTTGCTTCAGCTTGGCCATTGCCTTGGGGGAAGTATTTGGTGGAAAAATGTTGGGTGATTCCAAATTTCCTACACGATGTGGCAACTTCCTAGTTTTTGAAAGGAGTTCCATTATCAGTTATGATGTCTTGAGGTATACCAAAATGACAAGTAATGCAGTTCAAGATGAACTTTGAAACTTGTTTTTTGGTGGTGTAGGTTAGTGGGATAGTCTTGATCCACTTTGTAAAGTACTCGGTGGTGGCAATAATATACTTGTGGCCATTTGTAGAACTTGGATATATTTGACCTAAAAGATCAAATCCCCAGCAAGAAAAGGGCCATGGTGTGATGGTGGGCTAAAGGTCTTGGGTGGGGGCGTATATTAAATCACCGTGCTACTAATAAGGAACACATCTTTTCACAAAATGATAGGCATCCACTTCCATAGTAGGTCACTAGTAACCCATTATGAGGAGCTTTTTTGCTAATGTAAGACCACTAGAATGGGCACCAAAAATTCCTTGGTGGACCTCTTCTAATGTTTTTCTAGCTTCATCTAAACTGAGACATCAGAGGAGGGCTCCATCGAAGTGTTTTCAGAAAAGTGTATCACCTAGGATAGTATATCAGGCAGTGCGACGGATGAAGGTTTTTCTTTGGTTTATGGAAAGAACTATGGGAATGGTTTTGTGATGAAGGTAGGTAAAAATGTTAGTGTACCATTGAGACTCAGGACCAACAATCTCACACACCAGCTTTGATTCGAGTTGCTCATAAACAGGAAGAAAAAGATTCTCAACGAGAAACTTACACTTAGGACTATACTTAGGCATGGCGATCATGGAGGCAATGGTGGCCATGACATCTACTAATTTTTTATTGGTCCTTGGTATTTTCTAAAAGACTATCTCAGTGAAGTGTTGTTTAAGGTCTTCAACTATCTGACGATATGGCAACAATTTTTCATCCTTTTTTTGGTATTCATCTATGACTTGTTTAATGACCAATTGAGAGTCTCTAAAGACAAGAAGGTGTTTGATATTCCATTTGATAGCTTGACAAAGCCCTATGAATTATCCTTCATACTCAGCTATGTTGTTTGTGCAAGGGAATGAAATTTTATAAGACTTAGCAATGAGGTCTCCTTGCGGTATAACAAACAAAATTTCTACCCCCAATCCCTTTTGTGTGAAGGAACCATCAAAAATAGCTTCTATTATGTACTAGGGGTAACATTCATAATTGTGTCATCTAGAAAATTTGCTATAATAGGATTTTCTCCTTGAAGAGGAGCTTCAACAAGCTGGTTTAAATTACTTGTCCCTTAAAGACCTTGTGATCCTTATAGACAATGTCAAATTCACTTAAAATCAAGACCTATTTAGCAGCTCGACCAGTGAGGGAGGCTTTTGATAGAAAATATTTGAATGGATCTACCTTGGCAATGAGATGTGTAGTGTGATTAAGCATATAATGGCATAGTTTCTACATGCAAAAGACTACTGCCAAACAAGCTCGCTCAATAGCAATGTAGTTCAACTCATAGCCAACTAATGTTCAACTAAGATAGTATATGGCTTGCTCATTACCTTTGTCATCTAGTTGTGCCAAAAGAGCACCTAAGGCAACTAAAGTGGCAGAAATGTATAGAATCAATGGTCGTCCTACAATTGGAGGGACTAGAACTGGTGGATTAGCCAAGTATAACTTAACTTGTTCAAATGCTTTTTGACATAGGAAATCCCATTGAAACTTAGTGTCTTTTGAAAGAAAATGTTGAAGTGGATGGACCTTATCTATTAATTGGGACACAAACCATCTAATGGATTGTAACCTTCCCTAAAAACTATGAAGTTGTTTCAATGTGGTAGGTGGAGGCATTTCCATGATTGCTTTCACTTTGGTGGGATCTACCTCAATGCCTCTCCTTGAAACTATGTTGCCTAACAAATTGCCTGATTTGACCCCAAAAACACACTTCTTTGGATTAAGTCACACTTTATATTTTTCCAACCTTTCAAAAATGGTGGTGAGCACATCAATGTGGGAATCATGTGTCTTAGACTTTCATAGAATGCCATCAACATAGTCCTCCATTATGACATGTAGAAGATCATGGAAGATTGTAGTCATTGCACATTGATAGGTGGTGCTGACATTCTTCAAGCCAAAAGGCATGACTTGGTAACAAAAGGTCCCCCATGGGGTCATAAATGCCACTTTTCTGTTGATCTTCTTTTGAAATTTTGATTTAATTATAATTAGAGAAACCATCCATTAAAGACAACATTTCATGCCCGATAGTCAAATCCACTATGATGTCTATGTGAGGAAGTGGAAAATCATCCTTAAGACATGCAAGATTTGAATCTCAAAAATCTGAACAGATGCGGATGCCCCTAGATGCTTTCCCTACAGGAACAATGTTAGAAACCCACTCAAGATAATCAATAGGGTGGATGAATTTTGCCTCTAGCATTTTCTTTAGTTTTTTTTTGACCAAAAGTGCTACCTTAGGATGCATCTTGTGCAACTTTTGTTTCAAAATTTTAATCTTTAGATCTACTGCTAAGTGATGTACAACCAAATCTATGTCTAAACTAGGCATGTCTTTGTATGTCCATGCAAAACTAATTTTTCGTTTTTGTAGGAACTCACTCATCACTTTTTGTTCTTTAGGACTTAAGGTGGTAGCAATGTAGGTGATTTTTGGATTATCTACCATGCCCAAATTAATTGGAATTGTTTCCTCATTCAATATGGATGACTTTTCTAGTGGTAAAGATCTAAATGTCAAGTCAACCTCTCCCTCTTTTAGCACCTCTAGAAGGTTTTTACCAGAAGATGCACCCTTTATTTTATCCTTTTCTTCATCCAAAAGCACTCCAAAAGAGTTTTCACTAGAGGATGCTTCTTCTAATTTTTATTTTTCTTTTCTTTTTCACTTTTTCACTAAGAGATTTGACTTGGCTACCAAAGTAGGCTTTCTCATTGTATTGGATCTCTTATTCATAATCTTGGAGATTCTTAAGGCCAAGGAGTGTCATCACTACTTCATTAGAGTTACAGATATCAAGAGATGGTGGTGTATCCTAAAGGTCCCAATCTATCATGTCAGGGTTGGTGAGAGGTAGGTTGGCAGATAAAAGGTTGTCTATGGTAATGACACAAACATAGTTATCTAGGTCATCGTTAATGTATTGGAAGTGTACTTTGAAGAATTCCTCCTCTTTAGTCTCAAAATCAGGTTCAACCGTACAATAGTTGTCAGAAAAGGACACCTTGGGTTGAATGGAGCCCAAACCATGTCCTTTAAGATAGCTATTAGGCTCAAGGCATTATTTGATTCCATCTTCTTTAGTCCAAGGCTGGTACCATGATATCCCATATTTTTAATGATGGGAGGAGCCTTAACATAGTTATCTTTAGGCAATTCCATAGGTTCATCTTTTCCATCAAAATATAGCATCCAAGGGTTCATGAAAGTTAGTGAACTTCCTATTTCAATCATAATAATGGTTGTAATTTCTGTAGGTATTGTTGTTTTTGTGAGGAAAAAATTGTGCTTGATTATGAGATTGCTGGTTGTTTTGATTGTCATGGTTTGAATTTTTGTTGTTTCGGTTACAATAGTTGTTGTTGTTGTTTCCACCTTGGAGGTTTTGTACACTTTGACATCAATGACACCATCATGAGTAACACCTTTAGTTTTAGACCAAAATTTGGGTTTGCTATTGTTTTTCATATCATTGTTTGATGATGAAGAGCTATAATGTTTAATGGAACCCTTGTCTAGGAGGCCATTTTCAATGTTCTTTCTTTTTTTGACTAAGGTGGCAAAGTCTTCAGGACTAGCCATTTTCATGTGGAAAGACATCTCTCATATCAAGTTTTTGATAAATATATCCACAAGGTGGGAGTCGTCAATTTTTTATGGCATGCGATTAGCAAAATGCCTCCACCATTGTAGAAAGTTGGCAAATGTTTCACTATTTCATTGTTTCATGTTGCACAAATCACTCAATGAGGCATGATGTTCAATGTTGTAAGAGTATTGTGCTACAAATTTCCATGTTAAATCATTGAATAAAGTAATGGAATCCTTGGGTAAGTTCATTAGCCACTCAAGTCTGGGGCCTCCAAGACTTTGTGTGAAGAGCCTCTTAAGATAATCCTCACTATAGGCTACTTCTTGACATAAGACAGAAAATTCCTTGAGATGTGTGACTGGACATGTTTCTCGCATGTATTTGTCAAATTTAGGAATCTCAAAGTTCGGTGTAAACAATATCATGTTAATGGATTTGTCAAATGGAAAGGGACAAATTTCCTCAAAAGAGAAATCGTTCACCCCTTTGTTGCTCATGGTATGGACCAAATTTCAAAGTTCATGCAACTGCTAGGCTAGATCATGGTTCAGTTGCATTTGTGATTGTTGGAAATTGATAAATCCACCTCCCAAGTTGTATGGAGTCCCAAATGTATTATGATGTAGTGGAAGTGCTCCACTTTGGCCAATGTATTGATATGTAGTTGTTGGAATTAGCACAAATGTTTTCATCATACTCATTAGAATTTGTAAATAAGAGGAATATATTGGTTGTGTTTGAATCACCATCTATTGTGTAGATACTTTGCCAATGCTTAAGCATCCTATAGTTGGACCTATCAACGTTGATTGCAACATGATGGCATGTGTAGTAGTGTTGAGCATAGTGCTAAAGATTTGTTGAATATGTTCTGCACTTAATTGGAACATAGGTTGTTTTGAAACACTAGATGTAAGTATGGGACTAGTTCTCACCACAGGTTCTTTGCCCTTGTCAGATATTTGGGCTATGTGTGAAGTTATCAACACGGGAGCACCATCCTTGGTAATTTGTCTAAATAAAGTGCTCTCATCAAACTTGTAGGGACATTAACACCATCTTTAACTAGGTTTAGGAAGATCTCCATCTTGTTTTCCCTAATGGATTTTTCCAACATTTTCAAGTTGTATGGATTTGTAAGAAATGTTTGAACATCACTAGGGATATTTTTGTTGTCAATAGGATCTTAATCTTGGTATACTTCTTCGTCATCATGCAAATTACTTCCTAGAGTTGTGTTTCGAAAAGGATTCTCTAGTTCTTGTGTGGGTGTTGAGATAGGCATACCAAAGTTCATACTAGGGGGAAATGTGCTCCCCAATGAGGCTGATCATAGAGGAACAGGATTCTCCATCTCTTATTTTCTTAGTGATTCCAATAAATGAGACATAGAATTAAACGTGACCCTGCCAAATCATGTTTGTACCATACAATTATGACCAAACCAATGGGTGGAAGACTGTGGAAGAAAGAGAAAATGAGAGAGCAACTAAACTTTATATAGTAAAGGGGCCAACAACCTAAATGTAAACAAAAGACCTTGTTGATGTGGCAAAACCAAGTGTGATATAGGATAAAAGTATCTTTCTCCTACTAAATATGGACAAGTGATCTTTAGGCAAGATAGGACACTGAATAGATTACTCACTATTTGGAGATGGACTTGTGATCCCAAATAGGTGAGTGCAACTATGATAAACATTTTCTTATGGATAAAGGTCTAGTGTTGTAATCTCAAAAGTTTTGTAACTAAGATGTTCTTATGCCCAAAAGATTGAGGTTCAAATGATCAAGCTCTGTAGAGGAAATTTTGCAAATGGAAGACTAGAAATTTTAGAAATAGGTTGATATGGAAAATGATGGTGATATGGTCACTATGTAGATAATTCAAATAACTCAATCTTCTCTCATTGGGAACAAAAATCTTGGGTTCACTCTAGGGAAAGCAAACCAATTTCGAAGTTTACCATTGTATAAGATTCTATCATAATGGTCTTGTTCAGTTTCTTCTTTCTTGATGTCTTTGATAGCATATCGAAATTGTTTATCACCGTGTGCTAGGTTTTCCTTTCCTTGTAAGCAAATGATTTGGACAATTTCACCTTCTTAGGTTTGACTTTGTCAGTCATGGTAGGAACAAAACCAACTGAGTTACAAAATCAAGCACAAATTTTTTACAAATAAGCTTGTGACTAAAAGATCTAACCACTTTCAAATGGTATACCAAATATATAAACTCTTGAAAAATAACTGTAGGTCAAGAGGACCCACTTACAACTATTTTGCTCACTAAAAGTTTAGCTCGCCATTTCACTCATTTTTTAACTTGTTTGATGTTTGGGATTATTTTTGGATGTTTAAATAATGAAGCACATTGAACACATCAAAAATCCTAGCAAGGCTGCCACTAGGATGTACGAAGATTATCTAGAGGGCATCCTCGATATATGCAAGGTACATGAGGCCCAAATCTGTAGATGAAAAAAAATAGTGCCACACAGCCAAGGGGAGACATAAACCCAAATCTTCACCTTCACATCCCAAAGGTATAAAGTTCTTTGGGGCTTAGCCAAGAGTGACAAAATTTTGCTTCCAAGAAAGGTGTCTTTCGATTCACCCCTCAATTCTTATACCCCACTAGAGCATTGGAGTTGAGGTTGTCCCAAGGGGTGATGAAATCCCCAAGTAGGCCTCCTAAAAAATATAAACAAGACTCACATATTTCTTGTGCACTCAAGATCACCCAAAGGTGCAAGAGGAGAGGATATGTAAGTGGTCTTAGGGTTTAAAAGACACTTGTTCTTTCCCACTAAAGCTTATATTTTCTATCTAC
This sequence comes from Cupressus sempervirens, assembly GCA_028749045.1. Lineage (NCBI taxonomy): Eukaryota > Viridiplantae > Streptophyta > Pinopsida > Cupressales > Cupressaceae > Cupressus > Cupressus sempervirens. The sequence goes on from CM053784.1 coordinate 748,588,458, forward strand.
TTTGAAGACACTCATGTTTAAGCATTCATTGTTCTTTCCAACTTGACATTGTCATCAACATAATAAAAAGTGATGATTTGTCAACATAAAGTAAATCAATCATCTTCAACATAAGTAAAATGCTGAAAATATACCAATTCTATTAAGTCATTCAAGATTTAGTGAATTCATTTTAAGTACCAAATTCAAATATTCCATAGCAAGCTTCTTTGACCTTATGCATTCAAGAGTGTATTTGATAGCTAAACATTCATTCCAATGAAAGCATGTAAATTTTCTTAAGACATTCAAGATTGGGTTTGATTACTCTACACATGCATTCCAATGAAAAATTGTTCATTCATTAAGGCATTCAAGAGTTTGTTTGAGCATCATTCATTCCAAAGAAATGTATATACATTTCCTTAAATCATTCAAGAGTGTGTAATGTTTTATCTTAATGCATTTAGAGTGTGTTTGGATTTTTGATATTAGCTACAACATGCATTCCAAGAAAAATGATTAATTCATACAAGTTCATTCACCCTTTAAATCCTATAAGTGATTAAAATCACTACAAATTTCAAGTGACCAAAATCACTAAAAATATCCAAAAGTTTGTTTCCTGCAATGAAAATTTGATTAGAAATCCTTGTCAATCAACCGAACAATGAGTTATGAATTCAAAAATATGAGTAAAATTGTCAAATTGTGGAGACAATAGACACTGAGCATAGAAAATAGAACTATGTAGACGTCCAAAAATGCAGATAACAGAATTGCGTAGACGTTGAAACACGTAGCCGACAAAATTTAGAGATGTATAGTTTTTTTTAGATAGTTGATAGTCGTAGATGATAGAATAGGGTCACAGATGCTAAACAATGCAGACAACAACATACCAAGTTTCAGAGATGACAGTCAACAAATATTATAGATTTTCAGTTGCCTGCAATGGAGATGATAGACTAGGAAAACAACAGAGATGACAAACTGGGCAAACTACAGAGATAATAGTTTACAAATGTCGCTGGTTTTTGGCTGCCCACAACACAAATGACAAATCAATAAAAAATATCATAGATGACAATATAAACTATGGAGCTGATAGAATGGAATGGAGATGACAAAATAGTAATGGTTTGTAGAATGAAGTGATTTTTAAAAAGTTATAGGCATAGACGCCAAACTAGAGACATTGATTTGTGGAGATGACAAAGAATTTTTGCATATGACACTTTATTCTAACGAAGATGACAGTGCGTAGTTTCTACAAAAGACTCCAAGTTTTTGACCAATTTTAAATATGGTAAAGGGATGCGACTCCCACCGGGCATGCAAAAATGTATACACAAAAAAGTAACCTGTCTAGAGCATGCATAAACAAGCAAATGTTAGTTGTAACATGTGCATATGAAAGATTAGAAACAAGTCAAAATACAACTAAAATAAGCTTGAGTTTAATAACTTATGCAACTACAAATTAAAGTCCTCATGCAACCTCAAAGAAACTCAAAAAGGGCATCCATAAGAGGCCTTGTTGGTGTGCTTTTGATTGGAGGGATGTGGATGTGCGCTTCTCAAACACAACCGTTGAATCTCTTGATTGATAAATGATATGCAAAATGCAATGAGTGAATCTAGACTAAATGAAAGTAAAATACCTTCAAGCAATGGCTATGAATAAGCCACCCTCAAAGGATTCCATGGATGTGAATGTGAATGGAATGCAATGAAAAAAGAAACCTAGCAATATCATAGTACCATGAAACTAATGCAAAAATCTAGAAATTTAAATAATACAAACAACTACCAAAGGTTAACTCTAAGCATAAAATCTATAGAAAATTCAAAAGCTAAACTAACATGATAACAATGCAAATGAGGGAGATAGAGAAATACTTGAGACAAGGGCTCTATTTATAGGTTTGAGAGAGGCCTTGGAGAGGTTGCATCTATGTAACATCCACATAAGTGCCACAAGGGAGACATATGGGTTAAAAGACAAAGCCATGCAAAATTCAAAACTAGCTTTTATGATTAAGAGGCTCAAGGTTTGCTCACACATGTGTGAGCAACCTTGGGGGAAGGAGTGGGGGGACACAGGTGTAAGAGGTGTAAATGAAGTGGAAGCTTTATTGAATTGTGAGCTTCTCACACATGTGTGAGAAAACACTTAGGAGCTAAAAGGTGATTAGAAAGGTGTTTAAGATAATAAAGTGGGATTAAGTAGTGGGTAGGCTTAAAAGGATCAGAGTGATGGGTGTAGACTAGGTTTTAGGATGAGATTATGATTAAATAAAATAGGATTTAACTTAATCATAAGATTAAAGAATTTAATGGAATGGAGGGAATTAAATAAATTATAATTTATTTAAAAGGCGATTTATGGAGTACTATGTATTAAATAAATTTAATACATTAAAGGGGATGCATTTAAATTAAATTTAAATACAATAGAAAAATGAATCTATTTAATTAAATAAGTAAAAGAATATGAAAAATATAATTAATTAATTATAATCTCAAATGAAATATTAAATAAAATAATATAGCGTTTGGAAGGATTTTAAGCGTTTACAAATACATAATTAAATCTAAATCTAAATGCAAAACTAAAAAAAATTTAAAAAATAAAAGTAGAAATCTCACCTGCAAATAAGTTACTCCAAAAACTTCAATCTACTCTTTTTAAAAACTTCAATCTACTCCTCTAATAATCTCCACCTCTTCCTTCCTCCAAACACAAAATGAAAGTGAAATGATGAGCCTTTTTTATAACTTGTGAGAGGCTCCTCATATCCCCCAATGAATGTCTCTTCACATTCCACAAATTTGTTTCAAATGCCATCACTCTCCACAAAAAAAAGCATGAATGTCCATGCAATTTTTAAAAAATAAATAAAAAACTAATATTTAAAATTTTAATGAAATTATTTAAGCCCTCTTTTTTTGACCCCTATTTTTTTGGGTCCTATTTTTTCGGGCCTAATATTTCAGTCTCCATTTGGCTTCCTATTATATCGACCAACTATTATTTTGGAAATGCTTTGTAACTGCTCCATTTTCTTTCTTATTGTCTATTTTAAATTGATTTCTAAATATAAATTTCATTTGTAACTCTCAACTAATTTATTTTTTATTTCTATTTGTTAATAATTATGATTGCCAAATGGCATTACACATTTTAATTTGGTTTTTAACATTTTTGTGAATGCCAAATGGCATTTTCTATTTTAAATTGATTTAAAAAAATTAAATTTGTTTGTAACTCCCATCAAATTTATTTTCTATTTCTATTTCTTAATAATTATCATTGCCAAATGGTATTACATATTTTAATTTGGTTTTCAACATTTTTGTGAATGCCAAATGACATTTGCTATTTTAAATTATTTTTTAAAAGTAAATTTTGTTTGTAACTCTCACCAAATCTTTTTTCCTTACACAAATTGTTCCTTGGAATATTCTCATTTTGGGAATTGTTGCTCCCATTGTATATGCCTCTTGACATAATGAAACAATATGTTTAACATGTTAAAATAACAAATATAATGAAGAAAAATGAATTGTAGAATTCCATATACATAATGCATAAGAGTCAAATGACTTTATGATGCAAAAACCATCTAATCCAATTTCTACCAACTTCTTGCAACATTTATATATAAGGTGTTTTCACATAGCGCCACCCTTAAATATCACACATAAAGGAAAAATTAAGCTTGAAAAATAAGTCAACTTTGACTATTTAACACTTTTAGCTTAGAAATCAAGCCTTATTATGTGATGTTTAAGTCATCCATTCACAAAGAAACAAAATGATAGACAACTTCATTTGGTGTCGCGAGATTTATAGACACCCCTACCATCATTGATGTCAGTGGCAGACTGCATGTGAGTAGCAACGCTGCCCTTCTGTGTCTCCCCCACCACCCTCTCTCGACTCTTAGCATTTGCGCTGCATCTTCCTTGCAGATGGGCTTGTTTGCCATATCCTTCTGAGCCTTTAAAAAATCTTCGTATTTCACCACCTCTAACTCCATTCTCTTTTCTTCCCCCTTCATTACACACACACACACACACAAACATGCTTATAGATTTTCAGATTTCTCTACGTTGAATTCAATCCATGAATACCCAATAATTTCAAATTGAAGCTAATTGCATTATATATCCATTTTCATGGATGAATTCATTGATTAATTGAAGCAACATGTAATATGGATAATATATGGGGTGCTATGTGGTCTACAACATGTATCTATAGTTGTATAGTTATACTAGAGAAGAGACAAACCCAAGAGGTGTTGATAACACTTATCATGACTTTTTTGCAAAATACTCTGACAAAAATTAGATCTTGCCTATAGTCTTTCCTGTGATTGGACAAGACTAATATCTTTTTCTTTGATTTGATATGTAGGTACCATCTACCATGCAACATATATGCACCGCTATTCAAGGAAAATATAAAAGAATTTGAGTATTTAACACTGGCTATGGGTGCATATAAGTTTCCCTATAGCCATTCACTGATATGTATTGGCCATGTGGGTGTAATAAACATAAGAGAACAATATCTTTAAGTGAATATTTTTTAAGTACTTGACTACTCCTTTTTTATTTGTACCTCTTTGCAACACAATTCCAAATAATCTATTTGTGAAATTTCTCCACAAATGTTTGAATCAAATTGACATTCTAGGGAAGAGCACAATTATTACTTGCACTTGCACCTAAAGGTGGTGGAAGGGTACTCTAATATGTTTTTGATTTAATATATATTTAGTTAATAAATGAGTATGTATATTTTCTTGATTAAAAAATGTTATATATTTGTTCAAACAAAATCAAAGAGAAAGGGAGCTCTTATGACAACATTCATTAAGCTTAGTGGCTTCTTACAATGACATTAAATTTGGTTGTAAACATAATCACTTCTTACAATGGCATTAACTTTGGTTGTAGACAATTTATTTTAACAAAATGCCCTTTTATTCCCCACTTTTTGACTTCACATACAAAATAAAGAATATTCAAGATAGAAAATGAAACTATTTGATGCTCTTAAGTGTGATGAATTTGAAAGGACTACTCAAATTTATTCTTTATTTTAAGTATCATCATGATTTAAAGATGTTAAAATAAAATTAGAAATAAAAGGAAAGGAAGAATAAGAGTACTAAAAATATCAACGGGCCCTTGGTTTACTAGTGAAGTTGAAAGGTTATTAAAGAGCCCACCAGAGATCAAGTCTTGTTGAGTTTAAGGCCCCGATATCATAAAAAGGGACGAGGTTGGGTTTGTGCCCTGAGGGATTTTGGTAGAATGAATACCCCTTAGTTCTTTTCTCTTAGCCAAAGAGGTTTAGTAGTTGGCTTGTGCTCCCATATTGAATAGTTAAAAAGATTTTGTGGATGACTTCCATAGATAAAAGTACAAAAACTATCAATGAGTCTTGGTTTGTTGGTGAAGTTAAATGGTTATCATGGATGAGTCTGCCAAAGATCAAGTCATGTTGAGTGCATGACTGTGAGACCATAAATGAGGCTAAGATTGTGCCCCAGATGAATGCTTTTTTTGTTGCAAGGTCTCCTATGATAGACAATGAAAAATGAATATTGCATCTATTTATTTATCCATTTTTCTATAGATTTGTATGTGTGGTCAATAGAATGGTTGTAAATTAACAAGCATTGTTTGGAAGATATAAATATAGAGATCTATAGCTATAGAATATAATCTTCCTTATATATTATTTATTACCATACAAATTTGTTCTTGGATTTTTTTAGAATAACTCATGTATTGATTTGAGGAGCGAGATTTGGGCAATAAATACAAATTATATAGGTTCATTTTTTGGATGTCTCGGCCTCTTTTTTCATATTCCATGTTTGTGTACTTGTTGAAAAAATTTGTAGGAATTTATAATATAAATATATTGGTAGGAATTTGTGTATTATTTATATTTTGTCAAGAAAGATTGCAAGAGGTATTAGGAAGATATATTATACCATGGTTTTTAAAATTTATTATTACCAAAATCTTTAGCCTAGGTTGAACTAGCATTCGTGCATATATTTTCAAGAGGTGTTTTGTTTTTCGGTGAAGCATGGGCTTGTGCGCTTGAAAATATAACTCCAACAATATTTTCAAACTTTATTTGTAGAACTAGAAGTTTGTGAACCCTTCTCATTTCTTATGACTATTGACGAAATTTATTTCAAAGAACTTTTGAGGTTATATTTAACTTGAGATCGAGGTAGATCATCTTTCTAGAATGATTATTATAGCTGAATTCATTTGTCAACTCTTCTACTATGGTTTCTTGAATATGTTATATTTATCTTAATACTAATATCAAGGATACATGATTCTCTAATAATTCTATTGTCCTTATCCTTTAAACATGTCCCCATTAAAATAAAATCTCCATAATACATTAGTTGATATAGATTCATTTAGCCTCAATAAATCTAGTGATAGAGATCCATTGCTATTTGGCTGAAATATGGAGATAAGAATTCAAGGTTTTTCCACATCATTGCTTCTAAAAATAAAGCAGCTAACCAGATTTTAAAAATTATCTTTGCATCTAGAGTTAAAACTTCTGATGAAGAAATCTATGAAGAATTCGTTGGGTCTCTTTCTTCTCTTCTCTTGAAAGATAATTCTCTAGTATTGAAAAACCAAGCTAAATTATTGGAGAATATTTTGGATATTCTGAATGCAGAGAAAAATAAGTCTCTTATGACTATCCCATTAGTTTGGGAAATCAAGGATGTTGTTTTCTCCTTGCAAGGGGACAAATCTTTGAGACCAGATGGGTTGCCAATATTTTTTTTTCCCAAGTTTTTTGGATATTGTAGGGAAGGATCTTTGTAATTTAGTCAAGGAATTCTTTGGTTCTAGACTCCTCCTAAAAGAAATCAACTCTACCTTTATTTCCTTGATTTCTAAAAAACTTGGAGTCACTTTGGTCAACGATTTCAAACATACCAGTCTTTGCAACTATATTTATAAAGTGTTCTCTAAAGTGTTGACTTCATATCTTTTTTTTTCTTCTTCTTCCTTAACCTCTCTAGATAAAAATGGTTTTTTGTGATGCCATCAAGTCCTAGATTCTATTATCAAAGTGCATGAGATAAATATATTTTACTAATTATTCTAATACTCCTTGTTTATTTGATAAACTAGATATGTCTAAGGCATATGACCATGTGGATTGGGATTTTTTGCTCAAAATTGTGAAATATTTTGGGTTTTGTGATCCTTTTGTTCATCTTTTGTTTTAGCTCATTTCGACTTCTTTGACAACATTTCTTGTGAATGGTTCTTCTTTAATTTTTTAAAGCCTTCTAGGGAATTAAGGTAGGGAGATATCATTTCTCCTATTGTCTTTTCTTTAATTGTTGAATCTATTCAAGTTGGCTATGAAAATATAGTGTTTCTCTAGGCTTGCTAAATGGTTTGAAAAATTGATTTTACATTTTCAAAATGGGCACCCATTTTTTGAATTTCAAATAATGGGCACCTATTTCTTACAACATGGGGCAGGATTTTTTTCTCCCACCTTCGATTTTTGTTTGGGATAGGCTTAGTGAGATCAAGCCCACACCTTAACCTCTAAGGCTTTGGCAAGGCATTGAACTGACAAATTCAGGCCTTGCCATAATTTTTAGAGGGTCTTCCTAATAAAAATTTCACAAAGCAAAAACTCATTAGAGTTCTCACTATCTTGATTCTAGAAATATAAATTTTATAGTGTTATAATTTTATTTACTCTTTTTGCATTATTTTTTAATTAAAGGTGGGACCTAAATGTAAAATAATGAGGTTTACTAAAACTTTAATAACTTTTTTATTTTATGATTTTTCTTAAATTAATTCATATGTCCTCAATTTAAATACAATTATTTTGAAGTTAATTAGGCAAGAGCCTACAACAAAATGGTGAATTGTGAGCCTGTTATTGAAGAGGTCTTGGGTTCGAATCTACTCGCGCTAAATAAATAATAATAATTAATCATGACACAATAATTAATCTTGGCTTTGGCCTTTTACCAATAAAAAAAATATTATTTTAAAGTTTAAAAAATAATTTTTGAAAAAAGTGAAATTTTCATCAAATTTGATGATTCTTATTATGGATATTTGATGCTTATATTGTAGAAATTTGATGATTCTTTTTATGGATTATCTTTTGGATTTTCTTTATAGTCGCTTGTACAAGACTGTGGTGATTTTATGATTCCATGAGCATTAGGGTAGGTAATCTACTTGTAGTGTCGGGAAGTGGCTTGCAATGGGGGCCGAGGCCCTAAGTGGCTGCCAGGGTAACTCATTGTAAGTTTGGTTAATAAGTGATAACATTTACACACTAAATGGGGATTAAATGAACCTAAAAAGATAATTGTTTTGATGTTCTCGCCCATGCCTTGAGTGCTTGTACAGGCTAGGATGGGAGTAGTGAGATGCATGGTTGCGACCTTGCATTCCGTAGTATGTCTTGTCTGTATGAGAGAATACTAGTGGCCGCATGAGATCTGTATGGACCCGTGGAGTTTAGCTAACTGCCAGGGTAACTTGTACGAGATAAATGCGATGACACTTTCCCGCTTGCAGAGTAGGTTTCCTACATGTCATTGTGTGCCTCTGGGAATTGGATGTCGATTTTGTGTGATGGAACCCTTGAGTTAGTATACTTTTTAGGATTCTTGGATTTATAGAGATTTATGCTTTGTAATTTTGATATCCTGTTTGGGACTTGAGATTATCTCCTCAGCACAGTGGGAGTGGACCACTTAGGTACCACACGGTCGGGTGGTAGTGTTTTATCACTCTTATCATTTGAGATCTATTGAGACACCGTGGCTGGAGTATTCTTGGTTGGTAATTATCTTCATTATGTTCTTGGAGCATTATGGTAGATGATGTACCTTATGATGGATGTATTTACTGGTATGTTTCTTATATTGATGATTTGCATATGTTAGATGATGTTGTCTTATGCTTTACTTTGCATGTTAGTAGGATGTGTTTAGGAGTGACATTCCTACTATGTTTATAGGCGATGATCTCTTCGGTGCTTTGGAATGTTATGCATGGAGGGATGGCTAGGATCCACGATGGTCTAATGATGCTATTAACAGTTGGGAGGAACCGTGCACTTAGTTATTTATGTTTGTGATATATGGTTATCTTTTATGATGGATGTTTAGATCTTATGTGATGGTGTATGATTTGTGGTTTCATTTATGTTATGGATTAATATTGGATAATGATGTACTTTATTTACATGGATGTTTATTCTTTTAAGCTTTTCATACCTTGTAACATGTATAGTGGATGATTGAGTAATCTAAAATATACACTTGTATATGGTTTAAGAACATTGGATGTATTCTTGTTATTTCATTGTTAAGGATGTAATGTTAGATGAATAAGTTATGATTAGAAGTAATTCAACGTTAAGGGATCTTTAAAGAATGTAATCTCTTATGCTATGTTGGATGTTACCTTCCGCAAATGTTATGAATGTTTTTACTTTCATGTTTAAGAAAAAAAAAAATTGTTTGGAAAACTTAGTGAAATTGTTTGGATCCCTTAGTGGGGCATTACATTTGGTATCAGAGCTCAAGTTTCAACATTGGGAGCTCTAGGTATATTTGAAATGCCACTAGTTGTCAACTAGTTGAATAAAATGAAAACCTTGAACTATCATGTGTATCTCTTTCAAATTGAAAACTTGAAATTAGGTGAACTGAAACAAAACTTAAATTGTTACTTGAATATTTTTCATACTTAACACTTAGCTTTTAAAACTGAAAATTCTACTAAAAACCTAAACAAAAGGCAAAACTGAAAATTGAAACTCATTCTAGTTGCAAAACATGTATCATTCTATCTATGTTTCAAGCTAGTATACCTTTGTTTATTTTTTTGATCATTAAGTTGCTCTTTTTTAGAATGTATTAGGGGATCTATTTCAGTAGTTGTTAAAGGAATGAAGGTTGGATCGATATGGTTTTCGGTTTACCATTAAATCAGAATCATATTGCTCTAAGGGTGTTGTAATATCTTCAGTGGAATCATGTCTCCTTACAGAGGAAAAGGGATCAATGGGACCCACATAGTATCTTAGTTTTTCATTCTTGTAGGCTTCGAGGAGTAAGTCTAATCTCAGGGGGGGTGGATGTAGTGCCTGCCCCTAGTTCGCATTTTGTTATCATTGCTGAACTCCTTTAGGGTTAGTTTTATGTTGTTGGTTAGTAGCATTCTTTTGAGATTATCAGATACTGTGCTATAGATTCAGTTTATTATGTGATGAGATCACTTAGGCTTTATATTTCATGTATGCATGATGATTACTACATTGCTTTCAGTTATTAATGATGATTAGATTAGATGATTTATTATCATATGTGTTTTATTATGGATACTTACCCCATACTTGCATGTGTATGGTGTGCATGTTTGGTTTGCGTGTTTGCTTTTGTATGGCGTCTCTGATGTGGTTAAGGAAGGGAGTCGTAGTCACCTGCTAGTCGAGATCTACACGATGCACCACTTCATGCCACTGCTTGTTTAGTTTAATATATATTGTGCTTGTACATGCATAGTTTTTATGCAGGTTGCAAGTACCGTGTATCGACTTTCCTGAATTGTCAGGATGAGCGTACCCTATCACATTATCTCAATGATAAGAGAGGGGAGATAAATTCTCAAGTCCAAATCTCATCCCTTTAAGCCATTTGTTCTAATTGAAAAATTAGGACAAGTATCCGAGTTGAGTACCCTCTGAATACGTTGGATAACGCAATTCATGATATAAACCCTTGGTTTGATTTTGTATGTATTTTGGCTATGATGGATTTTCGTATTTTTACCTTGCGAGTCTTTGGAGTATTTTCTATTAATTAAGCCTAATTAAAAGATTTAATTAATGATTTAATTAAATGAAAAATTAATATGATATTTTAATATTTATTTTATTTAATTAATTGAAAAATTAATTAAATAAAATAATTAAATTGGAAGATAAAAGTTAAAAGTTTAAATTTGAAATGTAACAATATTTATTTTAATAATAATATATTTGGAGTTCATTTTTAAATAAATGACTAAATAATAATATTATTAAAGCTAATAAATATTTTAGCAATTAAGTTTTGAAAACTGAAATTTAAAAGTGGAAGATATATTTAAATTAATAAAAAAATTTAAATCTCATGTGATTAAAATATAAATATATTAAGATTGAAAAGTGGAATCATTAAAGTTAGTGCATGAGATTTAATAAATAAATAAATTAAATTGGAAAGAGTAAAAGTAAATATTAAATTGATGATTATGCATTATTTTAATATTTGCTCACATAGGAGTTGGCAAATTCTCGGGAGTTGTCATGTAGACAACACTGGAGTTTGCACTCTAAGAATGCATAAGTTGTCTACACTTAGGAGTTAGCATTTTATTTGAGCACATGGTGTCTACAACCTTAAGACTCATTTAGAAGGTTGGAGAAGACCCATGCTTGGTTGTCATGCTTATCTTCTAGTTGTTTCTAGAGACACTCTAGATGCATCTTAGAGGCCTTTAAATTGAGGCTCTTTTAGTGTGTTTGGACAAGCTGAAGTAGAAGCTAAATGGAAGCTACAAGCTACAAGCTTAAAATGGAAGCTTCAAGCTTACATGCATTGGAGAAGTTCATATGCTTATATATTTTCTACATGCTTCTATGCTCCTTCTAGCACTTCTAGTCACTTGGAGATTCTCGATTGGCTTGGATCTTGGAAGGTTTGCGAATGATGGAGAAGGAAAGGATTTTCTATAGACTTCTGAAGCATGGCAAAATTAGCATCAGTGTCTAGGTGCACTCGTGATAATCACATACTCTCTTTGCACTCTTTCTTTTCCTATCTTCATCATGTTTGTTATATGTGTCTGATTATATTCCATGAATGAATTTGCAATTTGAATCGGAATCTAGATATGTATTTATTTGGTTGAGAAGAAAATATTAGAAAACTCTAGATCCAATTAAAGAGAAATTAGATCTAAACAGGTTTGGGTTCGAATTAGAATCAAATTGAAATAGATTTGAAAATGGTTTCAAAATTTATGGCCAAATCCATTAGTGAAATTATTGGATAAATTTAGAGAACAATTACCTTTAAGAGAAAAATTTCAATTCATCACAAATTGTTCTGTCGCTGCCCCTTGGATAGACCCGAACTCAGTCATTCATAACTTTTTATCGGGATCGAATTTATTCGATCGCTTAGGTCAGAAGTGGAGCAACTTGGCCCTCTCCAACATATTTAAATTTTAGCCTGATCCAACGGTTTATTGGGGAGATATAGCCGTCGTACTAAGACTGTTTTATTCAATGATAGATATTTTTTCATTTTCCATAACCAAGAGTTCTTTATGCTTAAACTTCACAAAAATAATATATCAAAGCATGGAATGAATTAAAGATATTATTATAATCTTTCTTTATTAGAATCTTATTAATATGTATTAGTTTCATATGGTTTATTATCTAATCTAATTAAATCAAATTTAAATAAGATTAGATAATAGTAGAAGAAGTGTAATTAATTATTAGTCAATCTAAGTAAATGAATTAAAAGAAAAGAGATTTTAATATAGTTTATATAGTAGACTTTTTATAATGTATATTGAATACTATTTAATATATATTAAACAATTTTAGAATTGTTTAATGAAGATGATAATGTTAAGAATTTGAAGATTATTCATGTTAAAATCTACAATGAGTCTTATTGGTTTGTGATAGGGATCTTTTTCAAACAACGTTTATATAGACCAAATATTATTAGAACAATTAGAAAATGGAGTCTAATGGTTGATTTTAATATTGATTAAATAATTGTAAGATGATGATTTATATTATGTTGATTTAAATTTAGAAACTCTGAATGATATTGGATTAAGACTGAATTATTATGTTATTGGTTAATACATTTGAATACCTTAATGGAGTTAAGAGTTAGTCAAATATTAACTAATGAGTTTATGGAAGGATTCTATAGATCGAGTATTTATAGTTTGAAGAGTTTATTATTTATTAATGTTTGTAAGGACTAACAGACTATTAATAAATAATGGTATAAATGTTTTAAGTAGTTATTAATTGGATTATAAACCAACGTACATAGGGAAAAACTATTTTGGGATTCTATTATAACTTGTATTAATGGGTACTTTGTTGAAGAATGATGAATTTGGCTATTATTAATAAGATTTTCAATATAGCTTGCTATTAAATAATAACAAGCCGTTATTGAACATTAGAGATTTGAATTATAGTTGACTTTTAACTTACAAAATTATAGTTAGTTATTAGTCAACTGATATTAATTGGAACGTTGCCATGGATATGTAATTATTAATTAAATTAATTAGATTTAATTAAATTTAATTAATAATTAAGTTATGTAATGGAGTTTTAATTGATATACTAATATCGATTCTTATAACGAGGTTGTAAAATATTGATATCAAATTGATAAGTTTTATGACTTGAATTATGACCTTAGATGTTATATGGTTGTCAACGATGATAACGATTAAATTAAAAGACTCAAACTTTAGTAATACTTAATTAAGTTTCTAATTGAAGACTATTGGAATGTTGATAGTTCATAGATGGTATATCTATAGCAATTGATTAGTTAAATTGATCATTTTAATAAAGTTATAATCTTCTTATTTGAAGACTAGTAATTGACTTTCTTATATTTTGACGAATAATGATCTTTGGGTTATGTTAAAAACTAAAGTAACATTATAGGAAAGTTAATCAAAGAGAACAAGTTGATTAAGGGTCAACGATGATCAATTTGGTGAATATTTATCCTTAAGTTATTCTTAGAATGTAATTCTCTTAATAATGGAAGGATAATGCTATCGGGGGAAACAAATGGGTTGACTTGTAGGTCAAATGATGAAACTTATGACATTTGAAGAATACTTGCAAACAGAAAACTGAAAATCCCTACACTTAATTCAACTATGTAATATAGAAAAACTAAAACATGTGTTTGCATCGTGTATTCTATATGCTACTTGTTTTGGGTTTTTGGGTTAACTAGTGATGACCAGTCCTAGATTGTTACCAGAGGCTCGGAGGTTATGAGGTGTGTTGGCATGTTGATCTTTTTGGTCTCGATCTTTATAAGCCCAACCATGGTAATGTGATCATATTCTCTATGAAATGTTTGTATTTGTTCATCAGTCTTCATGTGTGAAGCTGAGATGTATGTGTATGAGATACCTGAGCTAATCATTTTTTAGTCATCGATCAGTTATCCTTGGTTTGTTTTCTAGTCGCCATGATGGGACAATGATGTGGATTTATTTTTGATGATGTCATGTTGTGACATGTTTGACTCAACCATTTTGGAGTCTTCGATCAGTATGATTTTGAGATATTCTTGGTTGCTTGTTGAAGAACCAATGGATGTGATGATTTATTTTGGTTATTGAGAACCAATGGATACTTATGATTATCAGTGATGTCTTCAGTTGCCAATAGAGAACTGTTGTGGTCATGATTTTCTATGGATGATTTTCGGATGCTCATGCAGATTTGATGATTCTTATCTTGGAGATTTGATGATTCTTTTTATGGATTATCTTTTGGATTTTCTTTATGTAAACACCTAAAAAACTTTTAGAAAATAAAGTATTTTTATTTTGTAAAAAATTTCTGATAACATCATCATTTATTAATTAATTAATTATTTAATTAATTAATTTATTTTTATGCCATTAAATCCCTATATCTTAATTAAAAATATTTAATTAAGAAATCCCTTCCAAAAATGTTTAAATCTTATTTAAACATTATTTCCTTATTTATTAATTATTTAATTAATAAATTGACCAAAAATCCTAAAATAAATAAAAAAATTATTTTTTGCCCAAAACTTGGCCAATTTCTTTAAGACCACTAACCTCTTCCAAAATCTTCTAATCCTTCTTTAATTTTGATTAAAGGCTAATCTCATCATTTCCTACCCCTAATCCCAACTCAAAATATTTAATCAAGATTAAATATTAATCCTCATGTTTATTAAAAATATTTTAATAAATATCTCCTCAACCCAAACCCTTGAAATAAATAAAAATTTATTTATTTCATAAAATCTTATCCTAAGAAGTTCTAGACTCTTCTAGAAAGTCTTCATCCTCATCCAAAGCCTAGACTCTTCTAGAAGATGTCTTTAACCCTAATCCTAATCCCCTCCTAACCTTGTCACATTTCCTAAACATGGCTTAAGACTTGCTAACTCAAGCCAAAGTTAAAAAATATCTCCTCCTTCACCCACCCTCATTAATTGCAATCCACTTGCCATCCACTTGCCTAGTCCTAAGCCATCTCTAACCCTTCCTCTAATCATTTTTACAACCCTAAGCAAGCTTAAAACTCTCCTAAACCCTCAAATTCGAATTTCATGGTATCTCTCACAAATATCCTCAACCACAAAACTTTATAAAGCCCACAAAGTCATAAATGTTCTTACAAAGCACTTATGAAGGGTCTTTATGAAAATTTTATCCCTTGAACCTCCTTTGTTGACTCATCCTTCCCCTTTCTTCCATCCTCTCACCATGTGACATGTGTCACTCATTGATTGGTTGTAAACAAGCAAAATCCATGTGCTCCCTTTTGAGTGCATCTTAGCCCTCCTTAAGCTTTCATCTTTCCTTCCATCTTACCCCTCCATCTCTCAAGCCTCTTGCCTATAAATTGGATCCTTCCCCTTTGCAAAATAACACAATCTATGAAGTAAAGTTATAATGCTATTTTGAGAGCCAAATCCATACTAAAGCCATCTATCCACACTAAAAATCCACAATCATCCATTGAAGCCTTTGGAAGCATATTGAGCATACATCCTATCCATTTAGATAAAGCTACTCAACAAGAGAGCTTCTTATTGAGAGAGTCCATTAATGGCTCATATTCTCAATTGAGAGTTCATCTTAGTCTATCTTGAAGTTTATGAATTTTGTTTATTTTGTAGAAGCTTTATTTAAATTTGGTTTCTATTAGTATACTAACATTGCTCATATACATTTTGGCACGCCCGGTGGGACCCCGCATGGGTCATCTTCATTAGCTTTTTTAGTCAAGTTTTGTATGTCATTTGCTGATTTTGGCTAATTTTTCTTGTTTTTGTGATTGGTAGGATTGTATAAATTGGTTTTGTAGGTCCACATGAGCATGAAGAAGACAAAGGAACTCATAGTCTATCTCATAGTATTTGCAGATTTTTCAAGCTTATAGGTGGACAAAGCACTTGGAATTCTTCTTCCTCTTCTTGTCTATATTCTTCTTATTCCATCTACTTCTTCTTTTTCTTCTTGTGGGAGATCTTGGCCATTTTTTTTTTAGGAAGCAAAATCATACACACTTCTTTTTAGTGCTTAAAATGAACTCCCAAATCATACTTAAATACATTAAAAAATTAAAAATTTGCAAAAAAGAAAAAATCTTTTAACAAGTGAAACTTAACCAATCTAATCATTTGCATCCTTGCAACATCAAGGTTTTAGATGCATTCATGCAAAGTTAAGAACACTTCATTTTTGGAAATTTAAAAAGAACTTCAAGTTTCCAATTCAAAAGGTTCAAAATCAACACTAAGTGCACACTAAAATCTAAATCAAACTCAAAGCATCAATCAAGGATAAAATGAACCTCATTTGCAAATATGTTAAAGTTCTTTTAAAAATCTCATGAAAACTAAGAGTCCTAAATGGTTGCCAAAATTGTCCTAAAAAGCTTTGTTATTTGTTCCAAACAAATGTCTTGTTGCAAAATCTTGAATGTTTCTTAGGTTTTTTATGCATCAAAACAATCTAAGAATATCATTTTTGGGCTTAAAACATGCAAACTAGAACACAAAATCTTGAATGAAAAGCAAAGTCCAAAGAGTCATTTTCACTTTTGAGTCCAAAAACAATCTTGAATGATCTAAGGTTAAAACAAAGCACTTCAAAGTTCTTAAAACAACACACAAAATCTCAATCTTGAATGCTCAAAGGAAAAAACTTGAATGTTTAATCACTTGTCTTTGAATGCATGTTGCTAAAATCACTCTTGAATGCCATGGATTAAAATCAAAGTTTTTTTTTTTATGAATGCATGATTAAAACAACAAATCCAATCTTGAATGCCATAGATCAAATAATCATCTTTTGGAGCATAAAAAGAATCTACATTTTTGTAATCTTTTAAGTTATAAAAACAAATAAAAATGCTTTGAGTGAGTTTGTCGTTGGACTCACCCTCTTTAATCACCCATCAATTTAACCATTGGTTGTAATCTCAGTGCCATCTATGGGGATCGGTCCATCTAAGAGGGTGTTAAGTGCTCCACGCAAATCAAACTTCACTCACTTGGGTTTTTAGTAGTTTTTCTAAGTTAGAAAATTTCTTGAATGCGCATTAATCTCGCTCACACTTCATTTGGGCATAAAAATTGGACAAATCTTGACATGGATGGCCTCCGGGCGCGCGCTTGGAATAGAATCTCACACACCTTTGTTTTGGGCTTAAAATAAACTCACACTCAATCTTGAATGCCTTAAAGAAAAATCAATCGATACTTGACGTAGAGGGCCTCCGAGCGCACGGGTTTACCTTCTTGTTGACCCTAACTCTTCTTCTTGTTCGCATTCTTTGATCAATTTTATTTTTGTCAATGCTTCAAAGTTGGAATAAACATTGTATCTTAAACATGAGTGCTTGCAAAGTCTAGATCAGAAAACTTAAGCGTCAGTTGGTAAAACAACAAGCGTGTTTTTTAGCCCAAGATCATCCAAGTCTTCTCTCCCCTTGTCGTCTTTCGAGGCCATCTTGGGTGCATAAGATTAGGATCCAAAATCTTGTCTTAGCTTTTTAGGAGGCCTGCTTGGGGATTTTATCACCCCTTGGGACGACCTCAACTCCAGCGTTCTAGCGGAGTATAAAGATCGGGAGGTGAATCCAAAGACACCTCTCTTGGGATCAAAATTTTGTCACTCGGGCTAAGCCTCAAGGAACTTTATACCCTTGAGAAGTGAAAGAGGAGAAGTGGGTTACTGCTCCTCTCGGCTATGTGACATCTTTTTGGTTTCATCTACAGATTTGGGCCTCACGTACCTTGTGTATATCGAGGACTCCCTAGCTAAACCAAATTTCATCCTTGTAGAAAGCTTCCTAGGATGTTGGTGTGTTTGACATGCTTGCTCAAAACTTTTGTCTGCTTATTTGTTCATAGCTTTTGAATGAATGTTTGCCAACTTTGGTCAAAATCCCAAAAAAGCAAAAATCTCCCAGCTCAAGGCATACTTAACGTAGTCACTGCCTCATCAAAAAATCATCCAAGCTCCCCCACTGCAACCAAATCTATCTAGTTCCTTGCTTTAGAACAATCCCAAATCATCCCCCCCATCCAGCTAGCAACCCAATCCAAAATCACACCCAAGCCTTTAAAGAGTTGTTGTCACTTTGCCAAAATTTTCTATCCAATCAATCTATCCTACCAATCAACCAATCTCACCAAGGTTATCCCTCTGACAGAGCATTGTCTAGGGTAATCTAGCTTTGTCACTTGCATCCCTCATCGCCTTGAGCTAAAGGTTGGGATCCACAAGTGGTCAATCTCGTGTCATGCCCATAGGATCATTAGTCTATCCTCAAGTTGACACAGCCACCACCAAATCTAGCGCATAGGAAAGAAAAAATCTCACCTTTTGACAACATGCCCTTGAAGTCTTCCATCCACAGGAAAGCCAAAAATCTCCAGCCAATCCTCCTTAGGTCTGTCATGCAACTTTGACTCTCCCTAGGAAATCTTTCATCAGCCAATCCAAAATTTGTGCTTAACCCAAATCCAACCATGAGCTTATGTGTTCATCCATACACAAGACCCCATCCCCATCAAACTCATCATCAAAGCATGAAGTACCAATCCTATCATGATGTGTTTGGTCGCATTGTCCTTGCTCCCGCCACCTCCTATTCCAATGATGATGAAAATCTTGTTGACTATGACGGGTATATTGAAAGCCTTAGAAACATTCCCCTAAGCATCCCCCAAAATCCAAGAGTTATTCCAAACTATCTAGTCATGCCATCTGATATTCCAGCTTCCCCTCCATCACCCCATCAACCAAGCTTCCAATCTTCCACCCCCATCACACTAGCTATTCCTATCAATCCACCTCCACCTTCAACACACGAGTCTCCAAGGAATCTCCTAGAGGAAATACAAGAAAAGTTGCCTCCAACAGTCGATAAGCCATGTCATCTAATCCAACCATGTGAAGTAGTCAGTGATGAAGCTTCCCCATCTATAATATCACCTCCATCTCCCATAGCTATCATCCCCATACCATCCATCAAATTGCTTAAAATCCTTCCACTTCTCGCAAGCATCAAAATCCCACCACCTGTCAAATCCCTCCAAATCCTATCCATATCGCCTCCAAGCATTTCCCAAATCTCTCGTAATGACCCTTATGCATCCATCTTCTACTCACCCATCTCCACTACTAAATCTCCCATCTATCCATCCGCTGCCTTTGAAGAATCCATCCCTTCACCTCCTATCGCACCATCCACTCCAAACCAATCCTATCAAGATCCTACCCAAAAGCATGTTGACATCCCCCAAAGCATAAATGAAGATATCATCATACCATGTCTTCCATGCATAGTGCAGTCACCATCTCCTCCATCTCCAAAACCTCGAGCCATATCTCCTCCACTACAAGATATCTTATCATCCCACCAGCTACATCAAGATCCTATCCTTCCATCTCCCCCGCTCCATGCTTCCATCTTACCACCTATCCAAGCTATTCCACCATCTATAATCTACCCTCTTGGTTCACTTACATTCATCCACGGTGGCCCTCTCTCAGCAGAAGAATTAAGAACAGTATCTCCCCATTGCAATACACCTAATAAATCACTTCTACCATTTTCTGCAAGCAAAAAGTTTCCTCAGCTTGTTCAAATGCTCAATCGATGACATTATCAAGGTCAAGGTTTAGGACCACAAGAGTAAGGAATCAAAAAGCCTATTATTGCACAAAAAAATTTAGGATTTCATGGTCTTGGATATGTATCCAAAGGCTCACCATCTAAAGGTGTTGGTACACCACACCCCCAAACCAAGCCTATCTCCAAGCCCACCATGCCAGCCTCCCATCACTCCTTCAGGAAATCTTATGTCATCCCCCCTCCACCATCTTTGCAACCCAAAACAACCTACCATATCCCCCCTTCATCCGCTAAATCCATTTTGGGTCCCTATGTCCCAAAATCTACCATCCTCCATCCTCCTATCAGCCATCATACAAATCCTATTCCATCCATTTCTATGCAAGATCAACAAAGGCACATATCAGGGCACATCATGCATCATCATCCCCCTACATGCTCTTTCATATCCTCTCCATCTCACAAAGCTTCTCCTAACCATCTTCCCAAAGCTTACCACAACAATGTGAATGCCAACTTCAAAATGCATAAAGCTAAAAATCCACATCCTAGGCAATCATATGTCTATTCTAAAAGACATACTCAAAAAAGGAAAAATCCAATCAAAGAATGCAAAACAATGCAAAAGCCTATGAAAAGAAAATCCAAAACCATGTGGATCCCCAAGAAAAAAGTTGAAACCCAATGCATAATGGCATCCACCATTGCTAATCCCCCATCTAGTGACTCATGTCCCCCATCTCCTAACTCCATCTTGGGTGCCTATATCCCCAAGCACGCTTCCACAAATCCTCCATCACGCTCGCATCTACCATCTATCCCCCATATGCTCTTTTCACACCCGTTCCAACATGTGCCAATGTTGCTCTTACAAGCATCCCCATCTCATGCTCCTTTCTAGCATTTTCATCCCTCCATCTCCTACCATCAATCCCATCTAATCCGATCTATTGCATAAATCAAACATCCGGTGTACCAACAGCTAGCAACAAAATTGAACATTCCAACAGCCAGTGAAAAATCCCAAAAAAGCCAAAATAGTTGAAGAAAGCCAAAATCATTCCAGCTAAGTCCAAAGTCAAAAAGTCAAAAAAAGAAAAGAAAAATAAAGTGTCCATTGGTGAAAACTTGGCAATTCAAGCACCTTGGACAAGTACCATGATGAAAACTTGGCAAACAAGCGTCATGTGTAATCCTGACATCCCCAGCTTAGCCTATCACCCTCATGCTTTTGGTCATCTCTTGACATCCACCTCCATCTTCCAATCTATCCACCTATCCTCCATCCTCTAGCTTCCATCTCACACCATCCACTAATTTTATGCAGCTTCAGCCAATCATCTCAACTATCATCCATCTCCCTAGCCCCTTCAGCTTTTTCCATCCTAGCTTCAATCCTATCACATCCATCATAAGACCTCCTTCCGCATGTTATCTTCTGATTGGGGGCACTATATTCCTTGGAGATCTTGTCTTGTCCATCCTCCCTTGTCATTGGTATCTAGCTCTAGGCTATCCTCATGCAAACCCAATGTCATCTCTTTATATCCATCATAATCCTAGCTATCTACCATCCTATCCAGCCATCTCATCATGCTCCTCTAGCTATCCTTGGTCACAAAATCTCTTATCATCATTGGATGCATCCTGCCAAATCCATATCTTTTGCTATCACCCCACCCTTAGCTTTCGCATCTTGCACAACATCGAACCATCCTGCTATCCTATCATCTTGAGCTTTTGCCTGCTTGTAACTATCTTGGTCCGTTAGCTTGTACAATATCTTGATTAGCTCACTTGTAAATATCTTGGTCTGTCAGCTTGTACATCCTCTTTAGCTTAGTACCATTGCATCTATCCAGCGTTCGTGTTAGTTCATCCTTGATCAGCATCTTGCACCCATCGCACATCTTGGTTAGCTATTCCAATGCATCCTTTAGCTAGATTTCCTATCACCAAAGTGTTATCTTTCTTAGTTCAGCTTGCTAGACGCATCACTCATCCAAATCCACCAGCTTAGGTGCTCTCTGATAGGTCCTTGCAGGATATAGCTTTCCTCATGTCTGATCTTGGTCTGTTAGTACCTCGTCCTACCCATCTCGTTGGCAAATGGTTCTCTTTTGGATTTTCGCTTTCTTTTGATTTGGACTCTTCCCTATTGGGTCTTGAAATATCTTTTCCAAGAAATCTCCTTGTTCCCTCCTCAAGGTTGCCATGATCTTCCATATCATGGTATACTGTGAATGGGGCAATCAAAGCGTAAGGTCTTGATCATGTCTTTTTCTTGTTTTCTTTTTTGCTTGTGGGTTACCCAGTGTCGTTTCCACACTGCTTCCTCTAGGATTCATGTGTGATACTGGGGCAATCCTTGCGTGTTTTTTTTGAGTTAGTTCGTCGATCCTCTGGACAATTGGTGAAAAGGCCTTGATGTTCTTGGTAACCTTGGTAATTAACCAACAGTCCTATAGAAAATCTAGTGCTCAACTACATGGTGGTCCTTCTCTTTGAAGTATCCCCCCCGCTCAAAAAGCTTCAATGGTTTTCCTTCATCTCCATTATCCCCCATCCATATCCAGCATCCGTCTCTCCTACCCTAGCTTATGCATCAGTATCTCTTTGAATCACTCCTCACCTTTAGCTTTAGGGATCCACAATCCTAGTCTTAGGGATCGACCAATCCAAATCAATCCACCAAGCCTCATCTTTCAAGATCCACAATCCTAGTCCTAGGGATCTCTGAAACCCATCTTCCGCCAATCTGACTCTTTGAAATCCTATTGCATCAGCTTTTTTAATCCCCTTATCCATCTCCCCATCCTGGATTTCTTTTATAGCGCTCCGCTCCTTCATCCTCTACAATCCCTGAGATCTTAAGCTTGCTTCCTCTTGTGCCTCTGATTCTCCCTTTATCATTCTCCCATAGTGAGATTTTGAGCTAACCAAACCTCTTCTCTTAAGCAAATCTGAGTCTTCTTGCTCATCTCGGATTCTTGTACTTTTTAAGAAGTCGTCGAGCCTCGCTTTCTCTCCCCACCGCCTTCTTGAGGGGGCATCTCACAGTCCATTCTCTCCTCTTCTGCTCTAGCCTTGGGCATCTTATTTTCTTATCTTTGATGTCATGCCACTTGCGGCATCACATCAAAGAGGGGCAAAATGTAGACACCTAAAAAACCTTTAGAAAATAAAGTATTTTTATTTTCTAAAAAGTTCCTAATGACATCATCATTTATTAATTAATTAATTATTTAATTAATTAATTTATTTTTATGCCATTAAATCCCTTTATCTTAATTAAAAATATTTAATTAAGAAATCCCTTCCAAAAATGTTTAAATCTTATTTAAACATTATTTCCTTATTTATTAATTATTTAATTAATAAATTGACCAAAAATCCCAAAATAAATAAAAAATTTATTTTTTGCCCAAAACTTGGCCAATTTCCTTAAGACCACTAACCTCTTCCAAAATCTTCTAATCCTTCTTTAATTTCGGTTAAAGGCTAATCCCATCATTTCCTACCCCTAATCTCAACTCAAAATATTTAATCAAGATTAAATATTAATCCTCATGTTTATTAAAAATATTTTAATAAATATCTCCTCAACCCAAACCCTTGAAATAAATAAAAATTTATTTATTTCATAAAATCTTATCCTAAGAAGTTCTAGACTCTTCTAGAAAGTCTTCATCCTCATCCAAAGCCTAGACTCTTCTAGAAGATGTCTTTAACCCTAATCCTAATCCCCTCCTAACCTTGTCACATTCCCTAAACATGGGTTAAGACTTGCTAACTCAAGCCAAAGTTAAAAAATATCTCCTCCTTCACCCACCCTCATTAATTGCAATCCACTTGCCATCCACTTGCCTAGTCCTAAGCCATCTCTAACCCTTCCTCTAATCATTTTTTTACCCTAAGCAAGCTTAAAACCCCCCTAAACCCTCAAATTCAAATTTCATGGTATCTCTCACAAATATCCTCAACCACAAAACTTTATAAAGCCCACAAAGTCATAAATGTTCTTACAAAGCACTTATGAAGGGTCTTTAGGAAGATTTTATCCCTTGAACCTCCTTTGTTGACTCATCCTTCCCCTTTCCTTCATCCTCTCACCATGTGACATGTGGCACTCCTTGATTGGTTATAAACAAGCACAATCCATGTGCTCCCTTTTGAGTGCATCCTAGCCCTCCTTAAGCTTTCATCTTTCCTTCCATCTTAGCCCTCCATCTCTCAAGCCTCTTGCCTATAAATTGGATCCTTCCCCTTTGCAAAATAACACAATCCATGAAGTAAATTTATAATGCTATTTTCAGAGCCAAATCCATACTCAAGCCATCTATCCACACTAAAAATCCACAATCATCCATTGAAGCCTTTGGAAGCATATTGAGCATGCATCCTATCCATTTAGATAAAGCTACTCAACAAGAGAGCTTCTTATTGAGAGAGTCCATTAATGGCTCATATTCTCAATTGAGAGTTCATCTTAGTCTATCTTGAAGTTTATGAATTTTGTTTAGTTTGTAGAAGCTTTATTTAAATTTGGTTTCTATTAGCATACTAACATTGCTCATATACATTTTACAGTCGCTTGTACAGGACTATGGTGGTTTTATGATTCCATGAGCATTAGGGTAGGTAATCTACTTGTAGTGTCGGGAAGTGCCTTGCAATGAGGGCCAGGGCCCTAAGTGGCTGCCAGGGTAACTCATTGTAAGTTTGGTTAATAAGTGATAATATTTACACACTAAATGGGGATTAAATGAACCTAAAAAGATAATTGTTTTGATGTTCTCGCCCATGCCTTGAGCGCTTGTACAGGCTAGGATGAGAGTAGTGAGATGCATGGTTGCGACCTTGCATTCTGTAGTATGCCTCGTCTGTATGAGAGGATACTAGTGGCCGCATGAGATCTATATGGACTCGTGGAGTTTAGCTAACTGTCAGGGTAACTTGTACGAGATAAATATGATGACACTTTCCCACTTGCAGAGTAGGTTTCCTACATGTCATTGTGTGCCTCTGGGAATTAGATGTCAATTTTGTGTGATGGAACCCTTGAGTTAGTATACTTTTTAGGATTCTTGGATTTATAGAGATTTATGCTTTGTGGTTTTGATATCCTTTTTGGAACTTGAGATTATCTCCTCAGCACGGTGGGAGTGGACCACTTAGGTACCACGCGGTCGGGTGGTAGTGTTTTATCACTCTTATCATTTGAGATCCATTGAGACACCGTGGCTGGAGTATTCTTGGTTGGTAATTATCTTCATTATGTTCTTGGAGCATTATGGTAGATGATGTACCTTATGATGGATGTATTTACTGGTATGTTTCTTATATTGATGATTTGCATATGTTAGATGATGTTGTCTTATGCTTTACTTTGCATGTTAGTAGGATGTGTTTAGGAGTGACATTCCTACTATGTTTATAGCCGATGATCTCTTCAGTGCTTTGGAATGTTACGCATGGAGGGATGGCTAGGATCCACGATGGTCTAATGATGCTATTAACGGTTGGGAGGAACCATGCACTTAGTTATTTATGTTTGTGATATATGGTTATCTTTTATGATGGATGTTTAGATCTTATGTGATAGTGTATGATTTGTGGTTTCATTTATGTTATGGATTAATATTGGATAATGATGTACTTTATTTACATGGATGTTTATTCTTTTAAGCTTTTCATACCTTGTAACATGTATAGTGGATGATTGAGTAATCTAAAATGTACACTTGTATATGGTTTAAGAACATTGGATGTATTCTTGTTATTTCATTGTTAAGGATGTAATGTTAGATGAATAAGTTACGATTAGAAGTAATTCAACGTTAAGGGATCTTTAAAGAATGTAATCTGTTATGTTATGTTGGATGTTACCTTCCGCAAATGTTATGAACGGTTTTACTTTCATGTTTAAAAAAAAAAAAAATTGTTTGGAAAACTTAGTGAAATTCTTTGGATCCCTTGGCGGGGCATTACATATCATCCTATTCCAATAACTATAATGTAAACAAGGCCATTTCTTAGTTGGATTAGGCTAAGTGAATGCTTTGTTGTGATCTTGTTGTCATGCATTATGCGTTAATTGATAAGAAAGTTGAAATGGCTATTTAGTAATTTTAATGTATTCTTGAGCATACAAAGCTTTAATAATCGATTTTAAAACTCTTCATCATCAATTATATATATATATATATATATATATATATATATATATATATATATATATATATATATATATATATTGATGGATAGTTTTGACCTACGAGGCACGAAGCCTACGAGCTACCAAACCAACGAAGGCCACCACACAAACTTTTTAGGGACCCAATACAGGCCCACTTGTGCCTGAAACTTCTTTGGCTTAGAGCCAAGGATTGAGGGGCATCCACGCCGATAAAATCACCCAAGGCATGATCTCAACCTCATCCCTTATGATGTTGGAGCCTTGCACTCAGCAAGACTTGATCCCTGGTGGGCTCTTTGTGGGCTCTTGGTCAATTATATATTTGATTATTCATCAAACAAAAGATCAATTTTAGAAAAAGAAAAAAAAAAAAATTCTTAAGCTAATTCTTCCACATCATAAATATCATGGAAATATCGACCATGTTCAAAATATCATTTACAATAATAGATAATATAGGATGACATTTAGTAATTAAATGACTGGAAATCATGTAGCTTTTTGTCTTAACTTAGATTTAAAAACCATAATCAAAATTTAAAGTTAAATTGATTGAATCATTAGAAATACATTCATAAGATTTATGGTAAACTCTCACCACTTAAAAATATAGAAGATATAATTTCTATTGAATTCATACAACAATTATAAAAAAATGTTTCTACAAATCAATAATCATACATTTGAGACAAAATAGCTTACCATTCAACAAACTTCTTGAAAATAAAGTATCATATCAATACAATATTTTTATATTATAAACATGAAAAAATAATTAAATAAAAAATTTAATGGACATGGATAGAGATTAAAAAAAAATTGAGAGTAATAATATATATATATATATATATATATATATATATATATATAGAGAGAGAGAGAGAGAGAGAGAGAGAGAGAGAGAGAGGTACAAATAATTATATATCACTATGACATGCTTTATAAGGCAAGAGTCTACAACAAGAGGATAACTTGTGATTCTTTTATCTAGGAGGTCTTGGGTTCGAGTCTATTCAAACTTAATAATCAATTAATCAAAACACACAATAATAGTTAATCTTAACTTCAGGTTCTTACGATAAAAAATAATAAAAATTGATAAATTTTATATAGTTAAACTTACATTTAATATTGAGAATAACAACATTTAAGACTCTATAAACATGACCAACTTTATATATACACTTTGTTGATGGAAACACCTCTAGACCATATACACCAAGATAATTTAATGAGACATATTTTAGTTTCTTCCTTTCATGTCATTTATTTGTTTCTCACAAATATACATATACCTAACTACATAGTATTCTATTCATATCTTTTTCATTTTTATTTATCTATATCTCTGTGTAATTTGTTCCAACATTCAGATTGAAGGCTGCGATGTTATGTAGAATGGCTAAACCCTAAGATGATTCATGGATTGGACAAAGCAACATGTTATTTGTTGCATGCTTCTATGTACTCTCTACCATGCAAGATAACGATGTGTTGACAAGTACACCTTATACTTAGCGGTGAAATTCTAGTCTTGCTTAGAATAAATGACTATCCAACATTTGGGTTCTAGAAATGTCTATTGTTTGTATTTTTTTTGGTCCTTCATTTGAGCTAAAAATGAATAATATTATTCATTAGACATCTACCCATGAAAGTAGAGAAGAGAAGGAAGGAGGTAAACCAAAAAATGTATTGACAACACTACCATGAAATTTTTGCCGAGCACTCTGAAGTTTGTACTCGCCTTCCAAATGGCTTAAACATCACACACTAAGCTTCATTTTAAGACTAAAAGTGCTAAATAGTCAAAGTTGACTTATTTTTTCCAAGCTTAATTTTCTTCTTAATATGTGATGTTTAAGGGTGGCTCTCGCCTATAGTCTTTCCTTTGATTTGACCGAACAAATAGTTTTTGGTTTGAGTTGATATGTATTGGCAATGTGGTTGGAATAAAAATTAAGAACACCATATCTTTCAGTCATGATTTACCAAAGTAACTCTTTGTGGCCTGTATTGTTGAATTCAAAACCCTATGTCATCGAGTGTACTTTCTCTGCTTCCTTTTTCTTGACTAGATGAAATGCATTGAGATTGAGATGATATTCTTCTCATAAATGTTGAATTGAATTTACATTCTTTAGGGAAGAGAACTAGTAGTTGGGAGTATGTTGCAATAGTCATATACTTAGTAATCTCTATAGTCAACTGGGCAAGGTTATGTTACTAGAAATGAGAAATAGAACTACAACAACAATGTGATGAAAAACATATCATATAATAGTTCAATAAATTATAGAATTGTGTCTATGTGGCATGTGTATGAAAGTGTTGTGTTTATGTGTTCAATGTGGAAATTATTTTGGTCTGCATCTGGTTGATGGAAATTGTTTTGGTTTGTATTGACAATGGTCATGTGGTTGATAATTAATTTACTTTTTTAACATTTTCTTGTTAAATTATAATTATCAAAATGTTTTAGATAAAGGATGGGTCATCCATTATAATCATGTTAGCTATGTATTTACATCACTTATCATTTTTTAATACTTTGTCCTCTTCATGATGACTTTGGGTTTTACAACTTATCCCTAATTGCTACATTTTTCAAGTCGTTTCAAGCTCAACAAAAAATTTGTACTCATGTGATTTTAGCCAACCAAAAACATCACACACAAGTTCCTTTAAGATCACCACAAACTTCTCAACAAGTGGTTTTGGATCACTGGGTAAAAGCACAAACCTATGTCACCCTTTTACAAAGGAAAAGGCTAACACAAGTATAATTGTTCACCTTCAATGACATAAAACTAGTATTATTATTTAGAATTTGAAAATGAAGTAAAATAATGAAGTATTATTATTATTATTATTTTTTAATGATAACTTTTTAGTAGTTGAACAACGCTGGAAATCAAGTGTCTAGTTCCCACCACAAATCTACATGGAAATAAACTTATTTCCCTTTGATCTCATATTATTTTATAGATAACATATGTAGCTAGAATAAAAAAAATAAAAACTAGTTTTAGATCTATATTTTCTTCTTTTATAATGATTCAAACTTCAACTTATTCAAATTGACAGTTTTCATTTGCCACCACATTTTTAAAAATAGTTCTATTCCAACCAAAAGAGAACTTATAGACTTTGAAAGAGGACTCTCTCCTTTGGAACGTAATATAATTTTATTTTTTATTGATTTGATTTAATATTTTTTTCTTTCTCAAAATCAACATCTTCCTAAGTGTTAAAATATGTACTTGTAGAATTTTTAAATTAGAAAATACTATATCTAGTGAAAACACTATGAACTCTATATGTGAGTATTCTTGACTTTGAGCTCTATGAAATGGTGTATATATGTTACTAAAAAAACATTATAAAAAATAGTAAGAATTATCGAAACATTTGTTTTCTGAAATAATTGTATTTCTTTAGTAATTGGATACTAACTAGTATAAAAAATTCATTTAATAGACATTTCCTATTAGAAAAGTGTGAGACCATATATAAGTGTGAGGCCATATATAACTTAGCTACAATAAATTTATCAAGATCGTATGTTTGAACAAAATTGAGTTTTAGATAGAAATACTCAAATTCAATTGTTCTGATAAGTCAGCCTGAAAGGTGACACGGCTTTGTACTTTTACCCCACTCCAAACAAAATACTTACTTGATTCCTATGATCACAAACCATCACAATGGGGAAACTGTGACCAATCTATACTTGTCTCCTTCTTGCTTCATAATTTCTAAGCATATATGCATGCAACATGTTGACTATTATGATTGAATCCAACTTCACACCATCCTTCTATATTTTCTTAATAATACCCTTGATGATAGTGTATATCTTACATCTATCTTTAGGGATTACCATCTCCGAATGTACTACTAGCTTTAAAATTAAACACTATTACAAGGATTAAATTGATTGCTTGATCTAAAAACCATCACTCCAAATCAAGTCTTCTACAAATTCTCGTTGGTCTCTTGGCTTCTCAACACTTTTATGGCCTTTCTTAAAATAAGAAGCAACCATGGTCTCTAGGCTATGTAGGCAACTACATTTACACTACACAACTAAATTGACATTTTCATCACTCACAAGATGGTTCTCACCACTCCTTTACCTAAATATTTTGGCTCTTTAAGCGATTGATAAACCTCAAGCTCTTTTAAAAAGATCAACCATCACCTTTAGAATATATCAAGTTCAAAAACTTTGGCACATAGGAGAATCACACATATGAGATTTGAAATTCTATTTTAAGTCAATCAAATTTATATAGTGATATTCATTGTACTTGGGATAAATGTAGTATTTACATAATGATTAGGTGAAAAAGTGAACATAAGATAGAAAGGCTAAAAGATGGTTATGGGTGGCTGCACACGATCAATGTGGAATATTTTGGTATTCATTGGTAATGGTCATTGATAATCAATTTAGTTTTCTATAGACTACACTTAAAATGAAAGTTATGTTAGACGCTCTGACAACATTTAGATTTATATTGCAATCTTCCTTATAAATGGTCCAAACAAATACTTTTTCTTTGAGTTAATCTAAAAGGGCCTTGTAGGTATAATAAAACATAAGAGAAACATATATCTTTTAGTACAAATTTATCAAAAATTTGTCTACTCCATTTTATTAGTACCTCTTTGTGGCCTCGTAATGTTGCATTCACAACTGTGCATCATTTAATTAAGATATTCTTTTTTATTTTTTTATTTTCTCATTTACACTGGTATATGATTCAATCTAATAACCTATTTATGAGATTTCTCAACATTGTTGAATAAATTTTATTTTTCTTAGGAAAGAGTATTCACAATCAAGCAAGTTTTAACAACTAGACACTATATTTTATAAATTAATTAAATCAAATAGAATATGGTTTGGATTAGATAACAAAAGCGTTGACTTAATGTGTATTTCTCAATGTAGGGTCCACCTTTTATTACTATTTCCATTTTCTCATAACTTTTGTTACTAAAGATGAGAAAGATAGTCCAAGTGATACCATGTTTGGCCTTAGCAAAAGACCTTGAGCAGACACTTGCAATGAGGACTAGACAATGTATGGACATGAAGAGTGTCGCTAACAACATGCAACAATGCAAGGTCAAAGCAACCAAATTGCTTAAGCTTTTAAATTAGTACTTGTAGTGGTCCCATGTAACTCTTTTAAAAAAATTTATGTGCTTGCTCCTTTCTGGTTTATTGATTCAGTTTGTCTCGTAACTAATTTTTTTGATTTTTTCTTTTCCTATTGCCATCTTTTATATTTTTGTTATTTGGTCAAAATTAGGCTTCAATGATATATTGTATGTAATCTTGTTTTAAAGAGTTGTAGAACCCCTTCAAAACTTTCTTTCAAATAAGTTATTATTTTTAATTAATAATAAATATATATTTTAACATAATTATATTTACTTATATTCTACCATGTTCTTGTATTTGTTTCTTTTCTTATTTATGTATTATTAAATTTATATTTCTACTTATATTTCACTGCTTTTATTACATAATTAGTTTCATGTTTATGTTATTATTTCTATTACTTATATCCTACTCAGATTCTTCAATATTTCTTACTTATTTTCTTAGAACACATTCATATTAATATAATTTTCATAACAATAATTGTATTTATTTTCTTTCTTACTCACATTATATTATGTTTTTGTACTCTCACTCGAAAAGAATAATACTTATATCATACAACCATAGTTATTATTAGAAGGCCACCTCAATTATATCTGAAATAAAATTTAAAATACACGAACACTTACACTAAAATGAGGTGCAAGAGATATGTCAATAGTCATAACATATTGAAAAGTATGGAAAACCCACACTTCATTAATGAACTCAAATATTTTTGGGATGTGATGTATATATATTTTTTATACAATGTCAACATTTATTGATTGAAACATATTTGTCATGGGTTGCCTAGATGGTTGTGTTACTCTTGATGTTGTGCTTGTGAAGATGGCTTTCTATAGTACATGTACATGGAAACATAGAAGGATTTTAATATATGTGTGTGTGTGTGTGTGTGTGTGTGTGTGTGTGTGTGTGTGTGTACATATAGACACATAGATATATATGTATACATACATATATATATATATATATATATATATATATATATATATATATATATATATGTATATATAAATATATATGTATATATACATATATATCTATATATATGTGTATATGTATCTATATATATGTATATATATACATATATATGCATATATATACATATATATGTGCACACACACACACACATCTATGTATGTATGTATATATATAGATATAAATGAAATTTTGTTATTCTCAATCTTAGTTTTAATATTTTGACAAGTTTCTATTTTTATTTCTTGCACACACACACACACACACACACACATGTATGTATATATACATATATAAATGAAAATTTATTATTCTCAATCTTAGTTTTAATGTTTTGGCAAGTTTCCATTTTGATTTCTTGTAGATCTCATACCTCAATAGATTCACATCTACTCTCTATTATATATATTTGTTCATTCAATTTCATTTATATTTTGAACATGTAAAGATCATTGTAAATTACTATTAATTAATTCAATTTGATATTCATGTAATGTAGAATAGGCACCATAAATTATCAAGAAAAAATATTTTTTCTTAAAATAGACAATAGTACATTAATTTTTTTTTTGAATTTCAATTAATTTAATTTAGAAAATAATTATTATTGCTTTTATATTTGATAAAAATTAATATAAATATAAAATTAGTCACATATTTTTAAAGAAAAATAATTTTAAAACTGTGTAACAAATACTTTTTATTTTTTTATCTTTATTAATTAGATGGTGTTTTTAGTATTTATTCCAAATAATTATATATAAATCTTAGAATTTAAAGTGCTATTATTTGTGACACTTAAATTTCTCTTATTTTTCTAGGTCAAATATTGAATTTTATATATGAACATTAATAATTATAATTTCAACTTTATAGAAAAATATTGATTCTATCACCATACCCACGAAATAAAATTTGTATCATATGAGACTTTTTAAAAATAAATAAATATCAAATTTTATTTTATTATCTACAATTAAAATAAATTATATGTAGTTATAAATTTTTTTTTTTCTAATTTTCAAAATTGAAATTATTTTCTTTGCCTTCTTCTTTTATAAGATCGTCATCTATATATGGATTGTCATTATCAATAGTTAAACTATGTATATATATTTAAGCTATGGGCATGTGACAATTTGATTTTTATTTATTATGGTTGATAGGAAATTTATATTATGTTTGCAATGTAGGATTTGATCATATATTTCTTATT
The DNA here is from genome assembly GCA_028749045.1 of Cupressus sempervirens. Lineage (NCBI taxonomy): Eukaryota > Viridiplantae > Streptophyta > Pinopsida > Cupressales > Cupressaceae > Cupressus > Cupressus sempervirens. The sequence goes on from CM053784.1 coordinate 748,622,053, forward strand.
AATAGAATTTGTAAACTATTATATAATTTTTACAAGATTTAACAATTAAAAATATCTAAAAATATTAATTATTGCTATATAAAATCTAAAAGGTTTTAGTAGAAATCTTCTTCTTTCACATTCATATGAAAAAATGACTCCTATCGGCTAATCATTGAGTATACATAAACACATAACTACTAGTTAAGCCAATAGGCTTATTGTGGGAGCTATGGTCCCATAATTTTATATGTCGAGGGAAAAGTTGTAAAACCACCTCTATTTTTTATTTTCCAATAAGCCAAAATTTTATTTGTACTTCTCAATTTTAGATTTTAGAAATTAGTAAAAGAACAAAAATCTATTCTCCAATAATTAAATCTACTTTCCTTATTATTTTATCTATTCTTCCAACTTTCCAATTTTTATTTACTATTTTTAGTGATTTTTCTAAATTTACTAAGGCTTCTAGTCTCACAAGATGGGTCTAAAAGCCCACCCAAATACTTCACTGGTATTCTAGGATATCTATGAGCTATTGTATTTATTTCAAATTCTACTATGTTTTCTTAGATTAAATTTCTATGAATGCACATATGACTAGTCTCTATCTAACAACTTTTGGTCCTAGAATTTAATATACCAACATAAAAGTTGTAAGACCACCTCTATTTTTAATTTCCCTTTGAGCCAAAATTTTATTTGTACTTCTCAATTTTTAGATTTTAGAAATTACTAAAAGAAAAAATTTATTCTCCACTAATTAAATCTACTTTGCTTATTATTTTCTTTATTCCTGCAACTTTCCAATTTTTATTTAGTAGTACAACTTTCCAACTTTTATTTACTATTTTTTACTGATTTTTATAAGTTTACTAAGGCTTGCGGTCTTGCAAGATGGATCTAAAAGCCATCCCAAACACTTCAATGGTATTCTAGGGTTTTCTTAGATTGAATCTCTATGAATGCACGTACAATTATTCTCTATCTAACAACTCTTATACAAAGAATATATGTCCAATTTATAGGTGCCACTATTGCAGGAAGCTAGATGATGCAGACTTCCTAACACTTGTTTAGTTTATATTATTTTTTGTAAAATATTTTGAACTTTTAAAGTTTGATTTTTAATTATGTGTAATAGAATTCCTAACATTTTATATTCTTAATCTTATAAAAATCTATTATGTTGTTAGTTTTGGATCAATTTTTTTGATGGGGCATTCAACTTATAGTTTTTCTTAAATTTTTTTAAGCATCAAGAATTCTAATCATGTGATGTTTTGAACAAAAGGAAAGAGAACAATGTTATGTCAACAAAGTCTGTAGTGGTGGTAGCAGCGTGGTATAGATTACAACTGGTAATTGATGTAAATAAAATAAAATGTTCCATCTGAGTCTGGTTGTTTGACATAGTACAAGAGGGCATTGTACACATGCAGACATTGAAGCATGAAGGAGGCATTTGCTTTCAATGTTGAGTGAAGCGATTAATGAGAGAGATGCTGCTTAAATCTGAAAAACAATTGAGAGACAGTTTTATATGTACATTCTAACTTTGGCCTCATCGTCAAAGAAAAATGAAAGCTTAGTTTGATAGTTTGACAAAAAAATTCCCTACCTAAACACTTTAATCTAAATTATGTTAAGAGGCAATTGTTTAATTATATAATATAGTATAACATTGGTGGTAAAAAAATAAAAATAAAGAATCAAGGATTGGTTCTAATATTTTATTAAAATTCTAACTTGATTTTTTAAAAAAGTTTGTATTGTATAGGTGTCAAAGTTAGTTATAATTTACTTTAGCTTTCAGATCAATAAATGGTATTTTAAAATTTTATATTATACTAGCTAGTTTTAAAATGTGCTTATCAATTTTCAATTTAAATT